>VYYJ01000068.1:0-124445 GCA_021029165.1 Cyphoderus albinus | reverse complement strand
CCAGCGACATGTGCCAATCTTCGTTTTTCACCATTAGTAGTTAGCACAGAAAGTGGGAAGGGCAGTCTAGAAAAACAAGGTTTAATATTTCCTCGTTAGTGAAAAATAAAACACTTACAGTCACTAGTTTAAAATTCAGTCTGAAACATTCAACTTGGTCACTTGGTCCCTCCATAATTCAAAACATTTGAAACGATAGAATGTATAGTAGTAAGCGGCACGCCATTGCTGACACCGTTTTGATATGGAGTAACTGTAGTGGTCCCTGAAGATTTTTGAGTACTTCGTTCATCTTTTTCTGCAATCTTCACTTTGCTTTTCGCTTCGCTTTCAACTGCCTTTTCTTCATGAATGGATTTCTGGGGAATGGGCTTTACTTTCCCCTTTTCTTTATCGCTACGCCTTTTCTCCTTCCTACGCTGGAGCGCCACTACGAACTTATTGTACAATGGAACGACCAGATCCTTGTGGATTATTTGCGATGGGTCACCTTTCCAAACTTGACAGGCTACAACCCATTTTGTACAACCCTGAAATAAAAAATACCACATTTTTGTCGGTCAAGTTATAGACAGTATGAAAAGCAGTAAATTTGTAGAAGCATGCATCTACTACCCAAATCTTCAAATGTGTTTTGCTTGTGTTTAAAATATAGAGACGTCAAGATCGATGCTTACCATAGCTTTACTATATTCGGGTTCTTCAAATTTGGCATTCAAATACACACCATCTTTCAGCAACGAATCCACGACATCATGGATGCAAGACTCCCATTTGGATTTGGATTGCTTAGTTTTAGGGTGAACAATGTTAAGTCTCACCGGAATAGCAAAAGCCGTAACATCAGCTATTTCACGCGGCATATACCTGATATTAACTAATGGTATACTCCTTAAGAAACCGAAATCGATTCCGTATACCTGGTAAATAAACCAAAAAAAAAATTAAAGTCAAACTGAGCAGATAATATTTTCCATAATTATGATTACAGGTTTCTACCGGAGGAACGTACAGCATATTCATTTTTGCCAGGCTCTTTTTTTATAATTCTAGCTCGAAACCACCTTGCTGTCCAGTTGCACCAAGCAAAATAAACCATGACGTATAGGCCAGGTGTGAGGAGTCGGTAATCCGGAAGATTCGAGTTAGCAAAAGTCGACATCAAGGGAAACTCTCTGAAGCAAAGAGAAATTGAACATTTATACATAGCACAAAGCATCATGATTAAACTTTATAAATATGTCTCAACTTTCCGAACCGTAGGCTGTCGTTGAAAGCTCTCAGTTCTGCAATTTTTTCCAATAGCACACACGCCATGCGATGGGGATCATGAATAGTCTTCACATCCACATGGTTGAATAATCCGGGCTCAATTTCGTCAGCGTAGTATTTGATTGACTCATTGTTTCCTATAAAGTTATGTGGAATGCGGCCTCTACGCTTCATCACGTCACCTCCAGAGAATGTCGTTGAGGCTGATCCAGTAATGCGATCGATGTACTTTTTACTCTTTTCTGAGACGATTAAAATAAAGTCTTTCCACTCTAGCTTATCCTCATCCTTCAGAATGAAGGTTGCACGATGTATTTTGATACTATTGTTTAAGTCAAATTTTTGTACACAGAAGCTCAAAAACGACAAAAAATTTGGATGTCCCCAGTGCAATGGGCTGAAATCTGGGAGGCAGCGCGACCTGACATGTTTATACACATCGTCTACACGAACAACAACGTTCTGTCCAAGCATGCACACTACTGAATGCCAGATTCTGCCTAAAACCGTTTCAGGATCTGAAAATCCTACGGGAAAACCGAAAAATTTTAAAGCTGGTAAATCAGGTCTGGCATGATGAGATGGGGAAGTTTTCAGCCTCTCGTCACAAGAATTAGGTGGATTAAGGTTCAAAAATTTCTGTTGGTCAGCCTTTGTGAATCGGGAATTAATTTTCTTCAAAAGTTCACGGACTGGATTATCCAAATATACGCCTTCATCCAACAGCTGAATGTTGACATCCGACGGTTTAGTGGTCACTTCGTTTAGACTTTCCTCCATTTCTTTCAACAATTGTGGCATCAGGTCAGCATCAAAAGTAGCGGGCCCGTAGAACTGGTTGAATTTTTTTTGCAACTTCTCCCGTGGATCTTGAGCTTTTCTAGTTTTCGGCGCTTCATTATCTTCTTTACTTGCAATCTGATTCAAAAGAATCCGGAGTCGGTGGAACTCGAAGAATCTCCAAAAATCAAATTTAAGCCCCTCTTCGCTCTCTACTTCTTTCGTGCATGGGTTCAAAAAGTAGTGCTTATCTTCAGTTTCTTCATCGCTCAAATCGTCTAGGACTACATTAACGAATCGCTTTCCAGTCGGATCAGAATTTAACCCCATTGTTTGGGGAGTCCACCTAATTATTGACTTGCCTCGACCTCTCGACACCCCGGCAACTGCCGGTCCGGTACTTGGACCCATTCCGTTGCTCATGTTTTAATAAAAACACTTCACATAACAAAGAATGAAGAAATCATCTTAACTTCAACGATCTGAAAAAACAAGAATTAAAGTCACTAAATTAATTTAATTGTACTGTTTACTCTTTTGTTTCCCCAGCTCCGCACAGAATAGCAAAAACTAATAACAAATGAACATGCTTGAAGATGAGGCTTGTGAAACGAAACGGTGGTGGTGGTTTCAAGGATCGAGTGAAATGAAACAAGGCGTCTTCTCGTTGCGTATTAATGGGAATTGAGAAAATAAAATATTCAGCTCAGTTTTATCATCAACATAGCACAGTGAACCTGGAATGGAAGTTCCACTTTCCAGGCCGGAAAAACGAAACGAAGAATGCCTGGGCCTATACTATGCTGATCCTAAAACGTAACAATTAGCATACAAGGTGGAAGCAAGGAATAAGGATTACTAAATACTTATGTATATTTTACAAGCAGCGGATAGGATTCAGGAGCACATCCTTCTGCCTCTGCCCAATAGAGAAAGGTAGGTCATTAGAAACTTTGTTAGCATCCATTAGACTCATTGAATTGAACAATGCGCATTGCCATATAAAAGAAAACGAATATAATTCAACATAAAATGTAACCATAATGGTTCAAACTTATCCAGGAGATAGATACAAATGTTATTAATGGCAGAAATTTAAATACTATTTCACTGATATATGATTATCCGCAACATCATATATATGTAGCAATAGCAAAAGCAGCGGAACGGAACTATTCGGAATAAGATGATCTTATTAAGATCTGCATATTGTATTACATCACGTAATTTGCATGTGTATCATGGTGTCAGAAATTATTCACGTAAAATTTGTTGATTTGCAGTACAGCAAATTCCGAACATATCCAACAAATGTTTGGGGAACCAAATGAAGCAAAAGTCAGTCTTTGTCTCTTCTGGCAAGCAGGGTGGTGATAGGGATAAATTGGGAAGTAGCGTCGGCGTTGTTGGATATCAGAGACCAGGCCAAGTATGTGTATTATACGGTAAAGTAAGCGTCATATTTTGCTTTGTTGCCTCTTCGGTTTCGGTCGGTCGGCTGGTTTTAGAGGATTTGGAGATTTATGAATTGCGACTTGGGAAGACGAAATATAGAACATTTCTCAATGCAAGAATAGAATGTGAACTGGGAGTTACCATCTCACTGCTTAGTTCTGTTCTATGGCTCTGCACCCTACGTTGTTCAGCGATGCGTGGGTTAAACCAAAAACGCCATTTAAACGCCAATTACGTACGGTAACAGTAAATGCATGCTTTAACAACGCCATCATCATGCTTATATGTCTCTCCTTGTATAGTATTCATATTGAGAGTTGATTAATCAAAGTATCACAGCTTACGGCCATGCTAGGACTATGACACAAGATACGAGTGTTTTTAAACTTCCTTGTTCAATCTGTTTTTACAGAAAACCTGTTTTATAAGCTTTAACCATATTGAGAGAAATTGGTGTCAACGATAAGCTTAACATAGGCAGGGAAGACAATAATATCAATACTACAATGTCCGTTTGCTTAACTAGAGAACATTTAATAACCTAGCTAAGAAGCTATTATCCAAATATAATATATCTGCGTCGTTGTGGATTTTAAGGCTTACATGTTTTGCCATCCAAAAAGATTCAAAAGAAAGAAAGAGAGAAATGCCCAAAAATCTCCCAAATCATTATTCAGAAATCTCGGTTTTCGAAACACCAATTCACTCTTTTACTGAAACTGAATGGTAAATGGACATTTCAACAAATATTTAAAACATTAAAAAATCATGACTTACTGATAATTTTATTTCCAATTTTTTGCATATTTACAACTACTTTAAACCCTTGCAAAACTTTTGCCCTAATTGTTTTGTTAAAAAATTTAACTACTCGCAATTTTACATTGTAAAATCGCTTTCACTAACATAAGATAATTATGTTTGTTTGCATGGGACGAGTACTGTTCTTAGTTTTAATATTGTGCTATTTTATCGTCTTCATCCAAGTCAGAACGTTTGTTAAATCTCTCGCGAAAAGCAAAGGAGTGTGATAAAAATTGAAGTCCTACCTACAATGTTTGGCTAAAATGTTTGAATAAGGTGGATTTTGAGTAGCAAAGCGCAATAATGTTATCTATTTGCAGTTTGCAAATCTGCATAGCTGCTTGCATATTGCTTCTGTGTTTAACGTGAAAAATATAATATTAATGCTAATTTTGCAACACGACGACGAATAGCTAAGAAATCCACCACGCTTCAATAAACTCTCTCAGGCACTGGCTTATGCAAAAAACCGTTTCTTTTTGCGAGCAGTTTTAAACGTTGTAGTTCTGAGGTTCTGATATAAATAAAGAATGACATCATCGCTAACGCTAACACATGAAAACTACTTTTGTATACTCGATCACAAAGTTTACAGCCCTCTGCAAAACTGGCTTCATATTGCAAGATAGACACAAAGAATGATCGGGAAACCTCATGCAATGTTGTTTGTTGTTACCGTCACGTTTCAGTCCCCAGTGGCACCAAGCAGTTCCTTGTTTTTGCACTTTTTAATCTTCTATCTTCTATAATGTAGTCACATAAAGAGTTCTGAATAAGGAAAACTACGTAGAATGTGACTTATGTATTTAACTTGTGTACATTTGGAGGAGTTGGTGGAAAAAAGTAGTACACAAACACACAGCACAGCTGAGTTGAAGCCAAAACACAGACATAAACACAACACACACAACACCTGGCAATAGTCATGATTTTTTTGTTCGTTACTCCTTCATTCTTACTTCTTTATTTGGCTGTTACGTTACTTTAGTCTTGCTTTCGCTCTTTCTTACTCATATTTCTCAATCTTTTCTTGCAAAAAATTGTCCATACGATATGGGAGACAATAGATGATAGAGGAAGAAAATAAATTCTCAATTTAATGGAACGTTAAATTAATAATACAAATATTTTCCTCTTTATCGAAAGAATGAAAAAAGTTGGATTATTAAAATATCATTCCACGGAGTTTATTCAGACAGTCAGTGAGTTCGTGAGTAGTCTGTAGTAGTTTGGACAAATCGAGTGAGAAAATCGTATCTGAGGTGATCAGAAATTTTTACTCTGAAACTGTGTAGCGAGAAAATCGAAGCGTTTCTTTATAAATTTAAGAAAAGAAGCTTCTTTAACCAAAAATTATTATGATATAACGCAACGGCAATTATCACTTGTAACGACAATTGCACTTATATTATTATAACTAATAATTGTGATTGTTCATGGATCTTCGTTCTCACCTCTCCACTCCGTACTGTTTGCTAATACAAAGAAATTAAATTCCGTGTGAAATGGACGATCTCAGGTATATGCGTTTTTCAGAAATTGTATATTTCCTTATAACTATGTATTTTGCACTTTATGGTTTACTTTATATATCTCATTGACACCTCCATTATCAGTCAATGAACACAAATTTAGATTTTTACTTTTGTACACTAGCCATAACTTTTTATTCTTGAACCCAAAATATAAAAATATAAAATATTATAAATTACATGAAATCGCACTTTTACTACGGGAAATCTAACGAAAATTTTTTTTAAATATTAGAGAAATGATATCAGTTCTTAGTTTGACCAAGCTATTAAGCTAATAGTGGATCATTCTATATTACCTAAGTATGATTTGACGAAACTGCACAAAACTCGTCAGGTTATATTTGGTTGTTGTATCCATTAGCATCAAAGCAATAATTTTGTCGCTTAAAAATTCTAGGGAAAGAAAGGGACATCTAACAGAAGAACAGATTGCAGAATTTCGCAATGCGGAAGCATTAGGATCGCCTGAAAGATCGAAACCTCCTTCGGAATCTCATTTCTCTAAACACCCGGAAATGTCGTCTCCTCCGGGGAAGCCAATGTTAATTGATGCTGAAGGCCTGCAGAAGACTCTTCAGGGGCTAACGAACATGGCTCTTGCGCATGAAATTGCGCTGAACAAGGATTTCCAGCTTAAAAAGCCTGACCGGGTATCTGAACCAGTCAGGTAATAGCGAGAAATTTTTGTTTTAATAATGCAATTCTCTGTTGAACACTCTTTATTCTGGAACTCACAAGCTTGACCCTTGACCTTAATTTAATTAGCCAACAAGTTCAAGAAGCGTTGGATGCAAAAGAAAAATACTGGGAGACAGTCGATACTATTCTGTTACGAAAAGATATTAAAGAATGCAAAAACACCGTGATGGACCTCATTCACACTCTGAAAACAGTAAGACAGACAGTTAAAATGAAAAGCCTAACTCAATCACAGTTTCCATGCTAATGTCTCTCTTTGTTGGTATAGATGCTCCACAGCACTATGCTTCCGCATAACGTTAAGATGCGGGAGAAAACTGACCAAGAGTTGGATTTGGAAAAAGTCTCAAAGCAAATTGACAATGACGCTTTTGACTTTGTGGTGAGTTTTAAAAACAATCAGTTTTATCACCTACAACAGCGTCATTACATTTTGTCTAATGATTTTTTCTTCAAATTTCAGCATTACATGGATTTCATTCTTGATAGTCTTGCTGCCCTTTGCTGTCCCATTCGTGACCAAGAAATTGTGGAAATTCGAAACATTGAAGTTCCCTCGCGGCAAGTCAGAAAAACAATTGACTTGATGGAAAACATGAACCTGGACATGGCCAACTTTATCATAAGCCAGAGTAGAAGCCATATCGTGCAAAATTGTGTAACTTATGAGAGAAACAAGTTTGCAAGCTTTGTCGACATGCAATACCGCATGGGAAATGACCCTATCAAGGTTACCAGAGATTGGATACTGCGTCATGCTACTGATCAACGCTCCTTGAATGAGACGATGGCCTACGCCTTTCTGGAAATTCTGGATTGGGGAGATAAAGCGTGGCCAGAGGTATTATATTGGCCATTTACGAGCACCTTGTTATTTTTCAATGCTATCATTGCACTTTAAATCAGTAACTAAACTGAAAGAACCGATCTCTATCATCATGCTTCTGATTGTAGTCGCTAGCATTGGATTGGAAGCGATTTTCACCAATTCGGGAAGAGGTTCACAGAGTTACCATTGTAGGAGCTATGGTTGTGTCTGTCTTTGACTACGCCCGAACTTTGCTCATGGATTCACCCGATGAAAACAGCACTAACGACTTTGACAAAGGACAGGCGTCTGTGCAAAAGAGCTTTAGGCTTCTGACAAAGCTGCGAGAAGAGTTAAATCTTCTCATAACGTGCGAGGAACTTCGAGATACAAAGTAATCTAACATTCAGTGTTCATTTCATTTCCACTGAAACCTACTGATTTTCATGGTTTCCTTAAAATATTCTTTAATATTCTTGTACAGGAAATTCGAAGAAGCTTTGGAAAGGTGTTGTATGCAAGCGATAAAAGTGGTCGACAGCCAATGTAATGGAATCACTTCCACACAAAAGGATAATATAAATGCAATGATTCGACCCTTAATCGACTTGAATCATCCAGTTCGAGTGCTGTACTGTAAGTCTACAATGTTTATCCAAGAATATTCCTCATTGAACTTCAACGATTGAAGTCAATTAATTTTTCATAAACTAACGTAATCTCTGTAAATGCAGATCGGCGAGTAAAAGAATGGTTTATTGAGCTGGCGAAGCAGGAAGGCAAAGGGAAGATTTTGATTCCTCAGAATCTGAGTATGGTTGGACCACTCATTATTGGCCCAATCACCGAAATGTTGCGCCTTGTTATGTACAATCGCGGAGTTTTTGATATCTTGTATACTGAAATACATGACGGTAACTGTCCACCTCCGACATTCTACCCCTCCTCACCTGTTGAAGGTCAGGAAGGAGAGGACTCAACCCAAAATCATGTGAAGATGGATGCAAGCATTGTCCATCTTTTAACAAAACTGCAAGGAGTTCCAGATAAGAACATGAATGCTAATCACGAAACATCTGAAACGCCAAACGAAACCTTATTTACGTACATGCCAGGTTCATTTGAACCAAGTGGCTCCTCTGAGAATAAATGAATAAAATTACCCAATCCAACATTTGTAAATGTAAAAATGTAATTATAAATAATATGATTATAATCGGTGTGATAGCAATACTGTCACGCCATAATCTTGGAATACTTTTGCTTTTGTTGGCTGACAAGAGATGTTATGTATTGTTTTTATAGAATTCAATGTCCAGTGATGGCGTTCGTCACATTTTTAACGCATTAATAACGTGCTAATTTCGTAATAACATCCTTCCTCTTCTCACCAATAAACTAACTTTCAGTCTGTTGAATTACTCTTTGTTTTGGTACACACATTAAATCTGTCTATGAATCTTCTTAATTAACAAATAGTCTAGTGAAAAGGTAACATTAACGGTAGAAGGGTATTAGTATGACCACAGACAGAGTGACACTCGTCCAGTCAAGAAAAATTAATTGTTTTGATTTTAATTTACAGAATTAGGTAAGATACCATGAAATGAAAATCTACGGAGAAGTCGGGATTAATTATACTAGTGACATCTTTTGGAACGATTGGTGGCTGGTTACCTAAGATAATAAACGTTGGCTTTAATCTTAATTGTAATACCAGTGTACAGAAAAGGCAAATCGTTGGGAATAGCCTTGGTATTGATCTTAATAAATAAATAAACTAGTGGTACTCGGATATTACTACAAATTAAAGACCTATTATTATATCGTCGTATATCGTGTTGAATCGTGAGCGTCGTCGTATAACTTTCATATCGAGAATTGTAAATTTTTAAACCGAAAAACTTTGATCCTACTTACATTCTTTTCTTTTTAATATTTTCTAACACAAATATTAATCAATAACGATAGTATATACAAAATACAAGCACTAATCATTATAATGGCAATGATATTTTGTTTGTTGAATATTGAATATTATGTATTGTTAATTGTGATTATTGATTATTGTGTTATGGTGTACAATTATTACTGTACCAGTGAAACTAATAAAGTGTGCTCATATTGGAATAAAATTATCTCATAAATTTGGATTTTTAACTATAATTTTATGCGATTCGCTTTTGGAACCATTGCTAATTTCATAAAACATAACCTGCTGACGGAAAGGGCCTTACGGATACTCACTCAGTCAACTTCATTCTTGGCATTATTATGACAACATTTTAATGCAAATAAGGTTCCAATACCCTAGTAAATTCACACAATGAAGTTTTTAGTAACCTGTCAATTGTTGAACGACATTCTGCCATTTTGTCGACTGGTGAAAAACGCATTTTTTTGGTATCAATTTAATTAATTTTAACTAAAGAGTAAAATACTACTTGACATTTGACTAATTGCCCAAGCGAACACTCACAAGAATTGCTTATTGGTTCCATTGTACGTAAAACCTAGGAAAATGGGCGGATGCCAAGGAAACAGCAATAAAAACAGAAAGCTATTACAAGCAAACTTACCGGCATTTATCCCAATAAAAATAATTCCTGGATGAATTTTCAAACTTTCCAATAAGATTCCGAGCTTTATAAAGCAATTTAACAGGCAGAGTTAGTTATAGTTGCAGTCAGAATCAAGCGGGAAGGAGGGTTGGGATTGCATTATTGCGACTGGGAGGATAAAATGATGCTTTATACAAATTCGGTGTGTTTGTTAATTCGAATTGCTCATGTGCTGTGATTGCACGTATGTATGTAAATACTCGTATTGTATTATTTGTATTACGTTCACTTTTGTCTGTCTGGTCGTGCTCCTTCTATTCCAAGTCAGGTTTGTCTTTTTGTTTCTTTCAATTCAGATATTTCAGATACAGACAGAGTTGGTTGCAACTTGCAACTTGCAAATAGCAGCAGGATTGTTGTAACTTACAACTTGTAAGTAACAAGTTGTATGTAAGTATTGTATTGTAACGAAGCGATCGAATTCGAGAGGAGCGAGCGAGAGGCTTTTGCGTTGGTGAAACAAACCCTGAGCGTTTAGTTTGGCTTCAGAGGCCTTTGCGCGAGTATCCGCTTTGCGTTCCGTTTGCTGTTGCTTCAGCTCGAGCTCAGAGTATTTCGTTTAGATGTGCTTTTCGTGTGTTCCTTTTATCCATTTTCCTTTGTTGTTTGTGTTCCCTTTAATTTCAAAAAAAGCTGCATCTGAATTCTGAATCCCGGTGGCTCCATAAAACGATAAACAAACCAGTGTTGTTGTGAGTTGTCCGTGTTGAAACTGCAATTTTGTTGCAATAATAATTACTTTTGAAATCTTAATTGCCAATTGTTTGTGTGTGCAAAAGAACTGCTGTACACTTTTTACATAACACGCTTTAGTTTAGCGTTTTGAACAACCGCACGTTTCCTTCATGTTATGTTCCCCTTCACCCTTTGTTCAAGTCCCTTTTCGCAGAATCAAATACGCATGTTTGTGGAATTTTTGCATGCAACAATTTTAAATATTTCTTAAGTCAACCTGCGGGAAAAGCTGTGGTGGTCAACAACAGCAAACAGCATTAATGTCATTGCTGACCATCCTTATCGTTAATAATTACTCATTGTCCATTGTTATTTTGTGTGGAGTTGTTCTCTAGAGATTGTGCAGTATTTGCCGCGGACTACGTTAATTCCGTGCATAATTAAACGGTACACACAGATTATGTCAATGCTTGCATGTTATTTACTTGGTTCAAATCCTTTAGAAAAACATTTTTCACGATAGTAAATGTTGCTAGTTTTAAGCAAGAAAAAAGTTTATGATTTCTTGCGTTGTGTTACTTTCGTAACTTTTGTTAAATTGTTCTTTGTTCGCTTTGTTAGTTTCCCCCAAATGAGTGTATCTTAAAATTTATCCGATGTAAAATATCGTTTAGACAATTCTGGTCCCCTCATGATGTTCTGATGAATGAAATGAAACCCTGCGTCTCTTTTAATGCTCACCGCTTTTACTTGAAACCCATGTCGTCTCTGTTACCACTAAAATTCAGAAAACAATAAGTCTCGGTGGCAATTGTCAATTGGCTTCGAGAAACGATTCACGAGTTTAGGAGTGATTTTCCCAGATCTGTCTCGTTTTCATTGTGAATACTGAACACCACGGCAGCGTTTGTTATCCTGTGAAGTGTGTCCAATATTTGCGCACCCCTCATCCTTCCAACCTGTAGAATCGTCATTCAGATCGTTTCGTCGTCATCTACCGTACTTCCGGAAGGGGTTTGCTACCAGAATTAGAATACAGGTAGAAAAGTACAGCTTCGTGGATGATCTTGTGGTTCCATCAAATCCGAATAGCATCATTATCATCTTCACACAAACTCTAACATTACCACATAAGCTCAGTTCAGAACACTTCCCTTCGCTTCTATGCCTGAACCTGAGTTTGAATTGAAATGAACATTTTTTTAAATCAGTGTGGCTGTTTTTATACTAGTTCTAGCTTTTAATGATTAGTAGAAGCACAATATACTGAAATAAGTTACTATTAATCAACGCACGTTATATATTCAAATCCAACCACAATCTGCTGAAGTTATATTATACAATATAAAGAACCGTTCAAAAACTGACTTAACAACGACGACCTTACCGCGGAAGACGTTATGCAAAAACTGTTGAATTTGTAAACTTTTATTTTAGGGTTACTTTGAAATTCTATAGTTGCATATTGCTCTGTAATTATTTCCCATAGTGCCAGCGGCAGATGTAACTTTGTATGTTTATGACGACATTAACTCACGAGGATTGTGATAGAGTGGGTAATCCGTTTTTGAAATTTGAGTCAGTGTTTAGTAGGTAATTTTATGCGTAGAATTCACCTATAATCACCATTTACCCTAGTGTTGCCGTATATTTTGGAAAAATGGTATTGGATAAAATGATGCATTGCATTACCACACTTTATAACATAGAATTTCCTTCCGTGTTTATTTCTAATACTAAAATAATTAAATTTTAAAATGATTTTATACATAAAACTAACTCACTGATACATAAATACAAACATAAAATATAAAATTGACTTACTTATTGACTCATATTCAGCAGTAGTGCTTCTTTCATATTTCAAACTATTTACACATTCAAAAACATGCAAGACCTCGTAAAATGTGAAAACCGCGTATAGTTTGCACAGCAATTGCATTTGTAGAATGACTCATCACTACAATTTTGTAGGGGACAACTAGTTTTGGAAAATTTAAATTTCCGTGCAAAAAGTCCTTATTTTAAATATGAAAGAAGCATTACTTCTGAATGTGAGTAAATCAGTAAGTCAGTTTTATGTATGTATTATGTTCGTATTTATGTATCAATAAGTTAGTTTTATGCATAAAATCATTTTAAAATTTAATTATTTTAGTATTAAAAATAAGCACGGTAGGAAATTCTACGTTATAAATTGTTGTAATGCAATGCATCATTTTGTCCAATACCATTTTGCCAAAATATACGGCAACACTAGGGTAAATGGTGATTATAGCTGAATTCTACGCATAAAATTACCTATAAAACACTGACTCAAATTTCAAAAACGGATTACCCACTCCATCACAATCCTCGTCAGTGTTCAGCTTTCATTGAATTCTAGTGGCAAATGAACAAGAACCACGAGTTTTTATTTCATTAATATTAGCATACACGGTAAAATCGAGGCAGGAGGAAGACACAGAAAAGTTTTCTTGGATAAGGAAGTTTACCGCACAAAATTGTAAGCTATTCTTTTTCTTATCATTTTGTATTTTCCATTTCTCTGAGTTATTCGGAGGGCTTGATTATTCTATGTAAAAATATATTATTATATTTAAATAAATATTAAGTATATAGTCGATATTAAGTTTGTCACTTTCTGTGAATTATTTTCAACAACTTTCAACATTTCATTATTAATTCTTAAAGGTGAACCTTTGTCACTGAACTAAAAGTTTTCAAATGTACGTTTTCTGAAAACAGGGAACTAGATAGAGTACAAATTATTTATTCGCAATTTAGATGTGGATATATAATATATATATATATAAATATTACATACATCTATGCATTAAAAAATGGATCCTTCTTTTTCAGCAAGGTCCATCCATCCGAAAATAACTTTGTAGCTTTCACATCATGATAATAACTAACTGAGAACTTCTCGTATAATGAAACCGTGGACATGTTCATTAGTTCATTGTCATTTGTCATATTGTTACGCTAAAGTATTTAGCCGAACGTATATACGTATAGGCGTCATTAGAAACTTACCTCTAATGAATAGTAACTGGATATGATGCGCTGCAAGCTGCAAGACTCCCTCTTTTATTTAACAATCTCGTAAATAGAAAGCAGAAAGAGCAACAGCGAATTGCATTCGTTTCGTACATACGCTGGGAAAGCAAATCTCTGTCTCTGCCTTTTGCCTCTCCATCCCCATAAATATTACCATGATGATCCCACAATGACGACTGTCATTCATTAGCATATACGATTTTATGATTAGACCAAACTGCCAAAATAAAAAAATAAAAAACCTTTATTTCCTCACATCAACAGCATGATCATCATCAGCAAGAAAATATGTGAATTCATTATCAAGCATCATGCTTCCACGGTTCCATTTTGTGAATAATATTTGTAGCCATCTGAAAAAAATATCGTAAATAGGACTAACATTGCAGAGAAGAGACGCAAACATGCATACAGTACACAAACATTACAAATTTCACTTGTCAAATTATTCATATTTTTTACGATTTTTGCACAGTTGTTGTTATGGTTACTGCTGACGCTATGAGTTGCATTATTGCTCTTTTTGTGAGAAATATACCTATACGCAGAGATGTGCCACACACAATAGCCCCTCTACGTGTGACATATTTGTGGTCGTTTTGTTGAGACGTACATTTTATTGTTATTACAGGTTGTGGTCATTATTAAAATTATTATGAAAGCACATAAAAACTTAAGCCCGTTTCATTAAGGGGATGGCAGGAGACAAGTGAAATAAATTTCAGGATGTACGGAGAATTCGTACACTTTTTTATTTCCCTTTTCATTCACATGTGTGATATTCAGCACTGATGTGCAATTTATTCATGAAGAGAAAGAATGTTTTTAAAACTTGGTAAAGATTGTCATTGCCTGTCTCTTCCTCAGCCACACACTCCGAGATTGACTGTCTGTAAAAATGTCAAACGTGCACACTCTGCCACCACAACAGCAACATTTTTTTCTGACTTTTTTTACTCGTTATCTTATTACGCTCTGATGATGCTTCCGTGTTCACTCACGTATCAGCCATAATCTTCACCGTAAAACCATCATAATCATTATCATGAAATCACAAAGTAAATGGACAAGAAGTCGACGTCTAGCGGTGGCGCTTTTTTACATACTTTTTAGCAGTCTACACTCTCGACATCTGCTTTCCTTTGCTTCACCTCCGTAATCTTGAATCTTGACGTGGTCGGAAGAAGCTGTAACTTTGAACAATGCAGTGTGCCCCATACAACTGATTTGGGGTTTCTTTAAGACTCCCTGCGCTTAATCACACGTATTGGCTTAGGAAAAATAATTCGAGATTCACAGGGATTCTAGCATTCCTGTGGAAGAGGAGGGATCTTTACTTGCTATATACTAACTTTTGCTGATCCTGTCACAAATGAAGAGGTAGCGACTTTGGCTTTTTGTAGTTTGTAAGTTGGAATGGGAGGAATGACACGGCAGACAAGGCAAGACGGAAGCTTTGGTCCATTGCAAAGAAATAAGAAGGCAGCTTCTTGAAATACTCTTTTAGAAACTGAGTTGTGGGCTGCTGAATAATATCTCATTTCATTCATAACGTTGCCGTTAACATTTGTTCGTATCAAAAGATTACATAACATGCCACTGCCATGTGTACTGCCAGCCGATTATTTGTTGATTTTGTTTAGCGACTTTGATGCTAAAACATTGTTTGAAACACACGTCTTCATTTCACTTCTAGTTAACTTGTATTGCCTTGTTTAATCTTTATTCATATTAGCCATTAGGTGTTAAAGCTATATCTGTAGTCGTTCGGAGATGTTAGCAAACTAGGTAAATAATTGAAGATTAAAGTTAGATTCCCGTCATTTACAGTAGTAAGTGTAAAACAAAGATGGGACCAAACTGCAAACCAAGATAAATAATGACCAGACTGAAAGTCAATATATCATCGAGCATCACAAGGTTTGATATTTCTGCTATTTGCTCGATGCAAAAAAAAACGGTAGAATTTCGTAATAACAAAGCTCATTATATTCATTATATTAAGCTAATAGAGTAATGGTAGAGTAGTGAAGCTATTAAGAGTAAATACAGAAGCTTTAGATTTTGGTTTTTGCTCCCCTATTTTAACAACTGGAGATAGCATTAGGGGCATGTGTACCGTCTTTACTGGAATGGAATAGACTTATGTTAACGAGAGAGTAAACTCGTTATCCCACAAACTAATCTCGTTTTGTATAAAAGTATTTCTGCATACAATTCAGTGGGATGTGGGCACATTATAAATTATTACTTTTAATAATGGTCACTTTTTGGAGCCTAATGATGTCAGCCCAAAAGTGTATTCATTTTATTCTGTTTGGATAAAAAGGGCACAAAACAATGAGCTCGTTTAGCAACGTTTACTTTACACTTCTTTGCACTTAACAAGCATTTTGCGTGATTTTTTGTGTGCTGCAACCTTACCCCTCTAGAAAGGATTTGCAAATCCATTCTTTTCGTATTCTCCATAACAATGCAAAATGGAATAAGAAACAAGGAGCAATCTATAAAGATGGAAAGTTGGTTTTGCAGTTAACAAACAATGATATGTAAAATGTAAGTAAGCCTCCAATGAATTCAATGAGCATACTTTATTTGGAGCCTGGCTAGTTTTTAATAAGAGGAACCGTCGTACTATTAAAATGTATTAATGCATTATTAAAAACATATCCTGAAGCACCTATCACAAGATGCTGAGTGAAGAACCCGAACCAAACTTTTTGTGCTGATTGGTTTATAGAAGGTTTATATTCACAATGTCATTGCATTTTTGAAACGCTAGATGCGCAATTATAAAAAAGGTATAAGGATTAAAAAGGACAGAATGAAGGACGAAAAAAAGCAAAAAGTTGACTGAATCGTTCCCAAAGTATGCAATCATAAATTCATAAGTGTGCATTCGGAGATTTTCCTTACTACAGCTAAATCTACCAAGAGAATCCCAGCATCGCGTCGAGCCTCATAAAATATTTGATAAGCCTACTCTGTATATAGTCACATCACAGATGTACATTTATTTATACACGTACACATATTAAGACATTATTTTGAAAACCTGCAACAGTTGTTTTGTCGTTGCCAATCTACTGTCAATGGCCAGAACATGGTCCATTCTGGCACGTTAGAACAGACAAAGTCAGACTTGCTTGAGCAGAATCACGATAGAAACTGTGATTATTGTGACAATGCATAGAATGCAAGTCGTAAAAATGATATTGAACTTGAAATTGAATTGATGATGACGATGACATTTTTACATTGTATTATGAAGAGTCTAATAGAAGTTTAATAACCGTCGTAATGACTTGTTCCTGCTTCACGGGCATCCAGAGCAAATGACCATACGAAGAAGCGGTTAGGTCATGTTCACTTTTCTTGATTTTATTTTCATGGCACATCATTGAAATTGCCTTCATCAAACATTCTGCAGGTATGCCTATTCTCTGACAACATTTATATTCCGTATAACATTGTCAAAATCACTTTCTTCCAACTTTAATACTCACAGTTGATGACTTGCAACCATATATTGACATTCAGTGAACATCTCAATGTTTCGCTTGATATAAGTACCAGATCTGTTTCAACAATGTTGTCACACGAGTTATGCTGCGACAACCTAATGAAATGAGCAGTAATGTGGGGGAATGCATGAAATTAGTCAAATCTAATGTCTACATGGACTGGATTGAAACTGGTGAAGCTCTTCGTCTTCACTGTAGCCATAATAACTTATCAGCAATTTTAAACAAGCACGTTTCTAATTTGTACATGTTACCTCTGCAACCTTCTTGTGGTTGTACTGGCTGACTGACTTGGTGACTTTTGAGTGATATTATAAAATTTAAACTTTTGTGTGCATAGTAAAAAGATAATAAACACGAATGACATGTAAACTTTTAACAATGTCCTGCTGCTTCGTTTCAGGTATTTAAAGGGACCCAAAATTATAAGTTGCAATACCAGTTAGATTTTGATCTGTTAGAATTAAAGCATTTCAATTGGAAATCTGAGATCCTATTTATTAAGATTAGACAGTTTCTCAATATTCCATTTGCTGTATTACTTGCAACCCAAATTATGAATCTTCTTCAAATCGTCTAGGAATATATTGTGCTGTGAAGCCAGGACAGGTGGACTGATGACCAATTTTGTCCATAGTGCAGCATATCGTAAATACTATGGTGTTTGGCAATAAACTGGCAAAGACATTAAATGAGCTGTACTTTGCACGCCAAATGTATGTTTTGTAAAAGAAATCGCAGTAAACGAGAGTGTGAAGTGAAAATTAAGAAGGGAGAAACATGATTTTTCTAATTTGATGATGCAAGTTGTCTTATACTACTAAAATAAAGTACCTACCAACTGTCACACCAGACGAGATAGAGCCAAGCCTGGCGACTACTTTTTTCAAATACCTATGCAATATACAGTAATAGCAAAATTGTGGATGCCTACAACGGTGGCCTTTCGTATTACACTGACACATGTACAGCCGACGTGCATTTTTCGTTAAATAGCTATCCCACGGTTAGAATAAAATATGAACCAAAACGACTTTTCGTGCTCACAGAAACGCATGTCATTTTATTATTTTGAGAGAAATGTGAAAAAGAATTGAAATGGACTCAATCACTAAGACTCAGTGGCGGTGACAACATTTTCTACCTTATGCGTGTTGCTAACTCAGACGCTCAGTTTTATCCGCCACCATGATTCTCACTCTCATGATTTTTATCTCGTGCATTCTAAGTTCGCTTTGACCTGTGCTTTGACCTTACCGTTTTTACAAGATTTTAAGTAATTAGATTAAAAATAGCCTACTAAATATACTAAAAATATAGAATGGTAAACGACCCACAAGCAATGGTGAAAATACCAAAGAATTTGAATTTTTGCAACATTATGAAAATTCTTGTATCCCTTTCATAATGCACATTCATACACAATAGAATGGTACTTGAAAACTATCACTTTGTTCCAATGCACTGGTTCCCTGATGATAAAATTACTTTTACTGTCATTACAACGCCGCTATTAATCGACTTTTGCCGCATCTAATGCAATCATTTAAGTGTGTTTGATTGCGTTACAATTTTGCTCCCGCCGTTGTTCAGTTTTTAAGCAGTCGTTTAAAACCAGTGATTGTGAGAGTGACTCGTTTTCTTAACACGATAATATTACGCTATTCATAATTGTATGAGAGCAACAATGCAAACCCAACTCCCCATTTGGTACCACCTACTTTAAACTGCTACGCTATCGCAATTTTATAATGAAGTTACCTACGCTCATAACACGTTTTAATTCTTGTTATTAATCGCCGTGTGCTTTCTTTGAATGTCCATCTCGACTCTTCTCATTGTTTTCATTACTTCTCCTAGATGAAAAAAAAACAAGTCAGCAAGTGAATGCCCTCGGTTTGCAGTACAAAATTCCCCTGATGGTTGTGCACCTTGATGTCTTTCTGTTGAATGACAGTAGAAACTTGAAACTGCTTTTAATTAATGTAAGTATTAAGTTATGGGGATCACCTTCTTCATTGACAACCCACCGCAGTTATGTATTTAAAAAGTCGTATTCGCCGTCAAACGAAGTTACCCAAATGAATAACGCTTCTTAAATGTAAAATTGGGTAAATCAGAGCACCACTGTATTAATGAATTATAAAATCATCCTCAAAAATTCCATTGAATGATATATTAGTGACTATTTAATTACTGTCGACGATTTCAGTGTGTTATCCATAATTCAGTTATTTTATATCATATCAAGTGTGACTTCAAACCAAATATCACAAATAGATTTATAGATTATTTGAAAATTTCACTCTGCACTGCTGGCTGCAGAGTGAAATCTCTGCAAAAGATTGACGGAGAAGATTGACCTCGTAAATTTCCACGACTCACGCAAAACCCTTCTCGTATTTCTATATGATGTTGTGAAAATTGTAATTGAAAAAACCTAATGTAAAAATGCCAAGCGCTAAACCAATTTAAAATCATTAATTTCTACCTCGATTCACAAGGAATCCAACAATTGTATAAAATGCGCCATCATTCTAATCATAAATCGTGTGGATCGTAATAAAAGTAAAGTCGTTTGGAAAGTAAATTAAAGCAGTTCATTTAATAATGTTTCGTTGGACGAAGCCGTGTTTTCACCATGAGATAACATTGACCTGTTGTTTGCGTCTGCTTTGGTTTTAATTTCTGTGCGTGTAAGTCTCAGCAACTACATACACCGGTTTATGTCATTTGTGTTTCTATAGTAAAACTTTAAACCGTGAGTAGTTGAATTGAGTGGCATTGTAAAACTTTTCAATATTTTAAACATAAAAGTATGAACTTGACTTTCAATTGCAATAGCATGGCCTGTGTGAAGCAGTCCCTGATTTTCTTCCCATTCCTGTAAATGACAATCACCACGAAAAATAATGTGCTTTTAAATCACACAAACTAATTTAAACCAGCATTCGTCTCTTGTCTGGCTTTGCACAGGGATTCATATTTCCTTTCCTAATGACACTGGCTATGATAATGATATTATCTTGGCTGAATACTTAATAGTCTTTTTTTCGATATTTAGCCTGATAACGGAAGTTGAATTTTTCTTTACGTAATGATTATTCATGCCTGTATCATATACATTTCGACAGCGCGAATCTGAATATTCCTTAGCCATTAACACGTATTTTTCATGGCATGGTCATTTAGAAAGTCAATAACATCCGATTTATTTGCTCACCATCGGTCACAGCTGCTGCTGAGAAAATCACAAGGAAAGCAATTGCATCGTTTACTTCTGTGGTCACCATTTCTCAACTCTTGGTGGAGCGACAGAACTAAAGAACTTGTTTAATGGCTAGACTCAGACAAACTTCTTGACGATGTGATGGAGATACATTTGCAAACAAGAATTTCGACGCAAAAGGTTAAAACTAAAATAAAGAGTGAAGCAGAGCGGGAAAATGTGCAGAAGAAGGGAAGAGGCGGAAAATAAACTCGTCATAGAAGCACCTGCAATTTACTCTATTTCTACTCTGTTAAAGACTTGGATAATGCTACCGTCATCCAGCAGTGTTGATAATGGCATTAGAAAAGTAAGAACTGGTTAACTAGCAGCTAATAATATCATTATTGTAGTTTTTCTCCATTCTGCCTTGGTTCCCATTATACTACCCCAACAACAATGGTGAATTTGAAATAATCATGGTTACCCAATCGCAAAATGACTTCGATAATCTTGGTAGATGTGTTTGCATTTGGTAAATATATATATATATGTAGCTTTACTGTAACATGTATAGAATTGAAAGTAGTTGCCATTTTCAACATTTTTTTAAAAACATCGTATTGCGCTAGATTTTTATGATACCCGTGATTTGTACAGGACTGTCTTCATCAGCATGATCCACCTTTTGATTTCTAATCAACCGTGTGAAAATTAAGTATAAAAAGACTGACATATTCAAGTATATACAGACTGTTATTGCATGACGACGGGGAAGGTTATTCATTTGGAAATGACGATTGCTTTCTTTAATTGGCTGAAGCAGAAACAGACAAGGTGTTCTATATGATGGGTTACAGATATTGAGAGTAGAATTGCTAACGTTGTACTTGCACAGAGACTACCTCTTCAAATCTACCTCAACAAAATCTTGTCCTAGTATTTGGGAAAATTTTTAGTAGTGTAGTTGTGGTGGGTAATTTTGTTATCGTATACAGCAAGGAAATCGAAACAGATTTCCGAACTGGTCTATATTCCAGGCAAAAAATTATTACAGACATTACAATTACAATCATTCTTTGTTACTGCGCAATATACAAAAATAAATGATACGATGGGTCTTGCCTGATGAGAATCTTATGTACTTTTTGTTGGCAAGGGAGAATACTACAACTACAAGGTTACATAATGACTAATGACCAACAACCAATTCTATCGAGCATATTTTATTTACTGTAAATAATGGATTTTTAGAGTGAAGGAGAAGGCGTTTAAATAGGTTCTATTGAACAATTTTCGTTCGGCTTGTTATAATGAGTTGAAAGGGGCCGAGAAGAACTCATGCAAATTACAAAGATTTTATTAGTATCAATTTTCAATGCTGTAGCGGAACAGCTATCATGTTTATATTGCTAATAATGCTATTAAATGTTTTAATAAAGCTTCACAATAAATGTAATTGATTCCATTGAATTTGCATTAATAAATTCCAATTTAGATAATGTCGCGGCGTTACCGAAAATCTGTAATTACCACGATTCCAATTATGATAAACTTGTCTCATCAAGAACACGTTAACCAGCGTAACATGATTAACGTTCAATGAACATAGAACCATTATGAGTTTTTGGGAACAAGGACATATCAAAATCAAATCATACGAAATTTTTATATATAAAAAATAAGCGACGTTATAATTAAGAAGTAACACTTTTAGTTCCCTTTGTTTCTAAGCTTCATAAAGCATCAAGAGCGACTACTCAAACAAGTTGCACATTTCTATTTACATTTATGCACTCCTCTTTTACTTTTGCACTTCATGTACAATTTCTTTCAGACTAAAAAATGCAATTTTCGTCGAAGTGATGGAATCAGTGCTGACGATTCAAGTAGCAAGGCAATTGCAAAAAATCCCACAGAATAACCACGTCAAGTAGTAGTTAGCAATGAAGTAGTTCAAATAAGCAGGACATGATTAGAAAAGATTCTTAACATTGTTTCACTCCAATTGTGACAAACGTAGCCTAGTAGAAAATCTTAATGCAGCGCAAGGAAATGCAAATACAATTTTCGCTGAGTTAGTTGATGTCTGCAAAATTAAACCGAACGATTGAATGCAAGTACATTGTAGAATGCTTTTACTTAACAAGATTTAACAGTCATTACTGACATGATTGGTTGATTTGCGATTTCTAGACAAGAAAGCAAAGCGGAATGTTTCAAGAAATAAGTGGAGAAATAAATTCGAACGCCATACCATATTCGTCGTATTTTTGAAATTGTTCTCACAGGAAAAAATTCACTCTGCTATGGCACACTATTTTATAATTATCCCAGCTACAATTCACTGGATATATTGCTCGCATAGAAAACTCGAATTCAATGTAACATAAGGTATGAACATTTTTGTGGTTTTCTTTGTATGTAACCGTACACATCTTATTCACACATTTTATTCATCCACTCAACACGCCACATGTCTTATACTATTGATAGGTTTTACATTACCAACAATAGTAAATTTTACTTCGCCAGTTGTGGAGTGAAAATCGCTTTTCTGGGACAGTTTTTTATGCTGGTTTTAAAAATCATACGCATTAGTTTACATCCCTACATTTGCCGCGTCTTGTTTGAATGAAATAATCAAAGTTCCAAGTTTTGGTTTAAAACATTATAAGAGACAATTAATGCTGTTTTAACTAAATATTATTCCTTTAGATTCCCTGCGATTTAGTGAATTCTTTAGAAGAAAAAAATGTTTTCTCGATATTTAAAAAAAGTCTTCATAGAATTCTTATGGGACAAGGGACAATTTCAGAAAAGTATCGAGAAATCGATGCTTCATTAATTAAAACCACAGTTAGTGAAAATCCATCAATATCTCTTACCATAATGGTAAATAGGAAAGCACTTGTAATTGATAACAGTAAACAAGACGAATAAATGAAATAAATCTAGAGCAAAAATAAAAGTATGGTTGAATAATCCAATCCACGAAACCAACAAAGGAAACCAAAGTATTAAAATTCAAATGCTCTAAATGAAAATGCCCAGATTGCGTTTGAAGAGACAAATGTCGTGGGAGAAAAGTATTAGATTGTAAATGTTGCAATATCACTCACTGAAATTTAATACATCTTCAATAAGGTGTAACAAAGAGTTCAGCTGCCTGAAGGAATGTGTCTATGCAAACCAGAGCAATTTTACATGGCGATACAGACAACGACAATCAGTGTAACATAATACAATGTGGCGATAACTAGAGTGAACAATTTATATCGTTCTTTTGAAACATGCATGCCTTTTATGAGAATTGAGAAGTCACAAGCAAGCGAACAAAGCAATTTTCAAGCGTTTTCCAAATTATGCATGTCATGTCATATTAATGCATAAGTTTTCTTGTTAAATTTCGAAGCCAGTCTATTGACTACTTGTTCATCGTGGCCACGGTTGTGTTCAAGTTGAATTAAACAGAAATGCAGTATTCGTAAAAGAATATTTGGGAAAATTGACTAGGACAACAAGAACGTCATGCCATAGCATATTTTGCTTGTTTCTTGCGGCTAGTGATAATGTGGATCAACAGATACATGGGAGTATTTACAACCTCAAATCCAACAAGCAAAAGTAGAAAATTTTTACACGATGATTTTTATGTGGTAGAAATGTGCGAGCAAAATGTGACATGGGCCATTCATTTGTTCCAATTTTTTACACTTTTTAAAAAATTAGAAAACGACAGGCAAAACAAAAGATTCGCTAAATGCATTGTACAACTTGTGTCTGGGTATGGGTTGGGTAAGTAACAAATTTATAGGCGATCTGGTTACTATCAACTCAAATTTACCTAGTTTTATTTACTTAAATTAGATCAACAACAAGAGCGGCAACCACTGGCCTTGCCCAGAAGCTATGCATCTTTTCTGCACCGCAGTGCTTCCTCGACGACCACAACAAGTAACTTGATTTCAACAATCATCATGAGGCACTCATTTTTTCGCTTTGAGAAAATCATTTCATTGTATAATAAACCTGCGATTGTTAAAATAAAAGCACGAAGGTGTGACAGGAACCGTACAAGACCATGAACTCTGACCTTAGTACAACCCTAAAGCAATGTCACAAATGTAACGTTACTCCAGACCAATTTCATGAGAGATTTTAAGGTTTTAGGTTTCACAAAGTTGTCAAGAAAAAATCTGTAATATTTTCATCCTGCGATTGCCCATTGAACTGCCTACTTCAACACATTACAGTTGTAAAGAAATCTTGCGTGACGTCCGGGAATTTCGCCACGTAATTTACAACTTTACTTGGCAACGAGAAACTCAACTACACTCACACTTTTTAGGAGCCACTGGTCTACCTAGCAAAAGAAATTATCAACAGCTATAACAGATGTTGCAGTAACTTGCCTGTGGTCAATTATAATAACAATAATTATTATTATTTGCAAAAACTGGCAGCAGATGTGTGATTGTGAGTTGCATTGTTGAGTTGAGGATAATCATTTTCTTCACATTTTCTAATGGCGAGCAGAGCACACAAGGCACTTTCTTGAGACAACTTTTCCCATTACCATTACCACACACAAACTCAATAACCAACGCTACGAATTAGTAAAAGCATTCGATCTGTCTGATGCTACACGGAACATTCAGCACATTTTCTTTTCTTTGTTCCTTTCTACAACAACATTAGCGCAGTATCCCAAAAGTCATTTGACGTAATTCTAACTACAGAAAAATGAAATATGCATTTAAGCATGTCACAAAGTATCTCACAAATTGCACCAAACTTTACTTGCAAAGTTTGCATCGAAATTTAAAGTAAACTACAAAATGTTTAGTCATATTTAATGTCCGCATTTACTGCACTGCATCGCATCTGGCTTTTAGTAACCTATGATGACGGAAAATGAGTAAATAGGGAAAGGAGTTTGTGTGCTTCGTCGCAGAGAGGTGGTTCTACACCTTCGTTTCGTCACAGGCGTATGACGATGACGATGGTATCTTAACAGCCAGAAGCAATATGACAAGTTCTCACAAGTCCTAAATGCATAATTTTGCAAATTCAGAAGGAATCAAGAAGATGAAAACCGGCATAATGATGATGCGGCCATGTCATGGGAGATATTCACTTCTTTGTAAAGTTCGACGAGGTGGTGTTATGGTGGTGTGGTATTCGAATTCTTTTATGGTATAGTGCACTGCTTTCGAATGAATGATTCACTAGTGACTTGAGGCAGTAGTGAAATGGGTATCTGATAATAATAATAATGATGATAATGTCTATGTATAATATCTGTGTAAGTGGGCATCGTTCTTTTGTTGACAAAAAAACTCGAATGGACAAAACAAATTCTTTGTCAGTTTAGTGTTGTGTACTCAATCCCGTTGTTGATTTTGTTTAAAAATTTGTAGTTAATATTATATTATTCATTTTAAACGATGTTAATACCTCTGCTGCTAGTATCACGAGAAGAGCATGACTCTGTCGATTAATAATGTTTAAAAGTTTTTAGTCCTGTGTAGAAGAATATTGGTAAACAGGTAGGTACTAATGCATTAGGACTGCTATCCACTGGGAGAAATTCTTTTTCAAAAATGCCTTGTCTAGAATCAACTCGAGTGCCTCACTGTTATCATCATCAGATCAAAAATAAATAGGCAATATAAACGAACAGTGGGGAACCTTTTACGTTTATTTCTTTTTCTTTATTGCATTATTATTTTTCAAGGAAATCCATACCGTTCCGTATTTTTCGTACTCGTTGCACTTGATTAAATCTGAAAGAAAAATGAAGGAATTTAACGGTCGTCCCTCGATGTTTCTTCTTTTCTCTTGCAATTGCTGCTGTACAAGAAAATCGATCGACAGTAGGAAAAGCAGAATGTCGAAAAGATCAAGAAAGTTGACTGGTAGATCTGTTATTTTTTTGCATCGGATTGGGATGGTTGACGTTGCTCGTCCTTTTAAAATTCAACTTTGCATTAAACAACGAATAACACATGTTTTCATTGATTAGAAATACGACCAATTTTATGATGAGGTAGGTTGGTAGAGCGCTGTGTGGCCAATTTTTTTATTGATGGCAGATCTGATAAGTAAGTAAGTAAGCACAGCATTGTCATGTTTGAGTCATGTTGTATGCCTAAGAAGGTTAATGTGTGTCGTGTGTCCATCTTTCCAATAAAGATCGATTCAGTGTATTCAATCAGTTCACCCCGCATTCACGTTTTAGAACTTCTTTGCAGCACGCCGCATTTCACAGTTCACTGGCACTCTTTTCTGCACAAAGTGCGATACCACCAGGAACATAAAACATCAAATCATTTCTTGTATCGCGTGCATCAAAATACACTTACCTACTTACGTTGTCTTTTACGATGAAGATTAGTTACTGAGGTAATCATGCAGGTACTCTGAATGAACTCTTGCTTCTATTACCTGCACCTATATTTGCCATTTTGTGAAGAAATGTTTCAATCTCAATCCATCTCAGCATAAACGGAGGCACGTTCTTACTATTACTATTTTTCTGAATAACACACTGCAACGGCTTCATGTAGCATAGCAAAATGGTTTGTCCATGAATTAAAAGAAGGTGAAGCAATAAGATTAATAAGTTATATTATACATGACACGAATTTATGAGACCATGATTACCGACCGAGTGAGCTTACCTACATTCACGACAGCACACTCAACTACGGAATATGTATTTTTTTTTACTTTTGATTAAAAAATAGGTGTTTTCATTAGTACTTGAGCCTCGTGGTAAACCTTGGATTGATTGGGAGATAAGTATAATAAAGCATTACTGAAAACAATTTGCATGTTTAAAAAGCAAAAAAGATCATGTGTTTGGTTAATACTGAAGTTTGTGCTCATGTGCTGTCATCTCATCCTTGTCATATGGACAAAAGTGCATAGAAATTTTACTGCAAATTTTAGTACGTCATACTTTAAAAATGCGCATATTTGCGAATGCGTTGAATGCACTCAATAAATCTGATACTCCTTAGCTTTTCGTAGCTTAACTCAAAGCTCGATGCAGTTTATATAGATGCATTAATAATTCGTATGGAAATACCAAACCATTTACATTGAGCTATGATCATCAAATAAGTACGAAACAGAATATGTACAGACACTGTTTAATTTTAGTATAAAGAATTTCAAGACGTTGTTTTGTCTTTTGACCATTATCTGCCATTTGCCGTGCTCTCAGTCAAAAAAGTTAATAGCTTTCAGTTCATTAACAATGAGATTTGGTTAGGCTACAGGGCCAGCAGGCCAACACCAAATTCTTACCATTAGTGACGTTCTTTGTGCTTGTTTATCCATTTCAGAAAATCTAAAAGTAAAATTAAGCTTAAAAATTAAACTATAAACAAAATGTTTCAAATAAACGGAGCCAAATGATAAGAATCCAAAGCAATAAAACTCATCCTTTCTTCTAACATTACAATCATCACAATATTATTGTTCGCTTTGAAGTTTATTTCATTTCGCAAAGATTTGTGAAGCAGACTGACTTTTTCCAAATATGTCAGTATTTAACATAAGCAGCATTATTTTTAAAATTGGGTGTATTACGATTCCTCCTTCTTTTATAAAGGAAAGATGAGCATGCAATATTTATAGATAATGTTTGTTTAAATAAATAAAGCATAACAGGTGAGGTAGTTTGTTCATTTCAAAGTCTTCGCTAATGACCACAAATGTTTTATGCTATGTTGTGACGAGTATACCCTTTTATTTCCATGGGCCAACCGTGCATCAGAATCTGACTTACCTTTTCACAAGACATGCCTTAGAACAAAAAACTAGTCATTTTGCAAGGAAAAGTCCACAATTTTCTTGAGAAAAACGATTGCAAAATCCCACACCAGTTTCCAACTTTAAAAACTTTTTCCTTCGACACACCGTCGTCGACGTACCACATTGATCACCTTTTGCACAACTCAACACTGCCTGCTGGTTTTATTGCATACCAACTTGAATTTCTGCTTGCTGAAAAAATGTAAAAGAAGAAGCGATGATGTCAGGTCACAATTTACAAATTCCCATGAATTTCATATTTTGTTACATGCTTTCGTTCTTTACATCACATAATTTAATACTCTGTAAAATAAAACAGATAACACTGAGACTGCCCTTTCAAAAATCATTTAGATGTACAAAAAGTTTTGATTGCACTTACTCACATGAGCGTTCCCTCCCTTTTTGTTTTTTCTTGCTTGTTAAGTTTTAAAAACTGCGTTTTTTACTATTAAAAGTCATTATCTGCATAGCTGGGTAATATGGACTACCAACAAAATCGACTTTGGCAACATTAGCTTTTATTTCTTGATTTATCTTCCTATTTTGCTGCGTATTTATCAGACTGATGACAACACAAAAAATCCACATGTTGCAAAACACTATGATTTCTCATATAGTAAAATGTCTGAGACACTTAAGAAAGAAAAGTACATACATATTGACTGGGTCCTATTTCATTGTAGTACGTGTTAGTTTCTAGTTACTGCTCTTACACATCCAGAGTTGAAGTGGAGACTTGTCTGTGTTCATTTATCTTGTTTTTACTTTTCTTTTCAAAACTCGAAATTCAGGGTACATCGACTTAGTAAGTTACTTTAACTTACTGTAAGTTACGTGCGTGTTCATCGCGAAGATGAGCAAAACCGTTCTCTGTTAAGACAATGACAACTTAAAAGGTACACTCCTAAGTCTGGCAAACGATTTCAGTGAAAGAGGTGAACGATCCGGCCTTCGTCTACTCTTTTATCATGTTTGTCATTTTCAAATTTAAATATAATAATCAGATTTAAAGAACAACTGACTTCACCGACCACGATTGTAATCATGCAAATATTGTAATTGTAGCGCCAATAAGGTCAGCTTTGCAATATATTTAAGTAAAAAGTGAAAGAGTCTAATACTTGATTGTGGGTTTCTTCCCTTCGTGCATTGTGCGTTCTTCATGTTGAGTTCACCGTTCACACGTACTTAATTTCAAAGGTACATAGAAGTGTTGCTGTTCATTTTAAGCAAAATGACAGTCCGCATTTAGATTCGCCTGATGGTCAATCGACATCACATATGTAAGCAGTTTGTGTAAGTATGTCGAACCCTGGATAGAAACGAGACACTTATCCAACGTCTTCAAACAAAATGAATTGCTGCGGATACACTCGAGTTGTGCAATTGCTAGACAGTTGAATGAGGCATGTATTTGCTGGTGCATTGTCTTCATCTCATTTAGCCTGTGAGAAATTTGTTCTCGTTGTGTGTATTATTATCTTTGTATCTTGAAGAAGAGCAATAAATAATGTTTGCATAAATAATACTACCACATCAACTTATCATTACGCAGTGTCGTCCACTCGAGTCGTGAAATACTCTGAACTCTGCAGTCCAATTTTTATGATAATCATGTTCAACAAGTTGATTTGCACGCAACATCATTGTTTGTGAACGTCGCCGCGTCAACGACGTAATAACGCTTATTATTTTAAATATGTAATGTGACATTGTTACGTCAGTCTTCATCGTTTCATCGGGCACCTCAAGAGACCAGATATTATTTTACAAGTTGTGTTAAGTTCCACTCTAATATTACTCTGACTGCGCATAGCAATGATGAAATGTGAAAATCAGAATTCCTTGCTTAGACATTTGAGTTATTATTACTATTAATGTCATGTTTGCATACGAAATGCGCCTTGTGTTTAAATTGGCCTAAAGTGTAAGTTTTACGGTCATATTTTCTTGCTTGTATTTGACTCTCCTCAATTTGAATAAGAAAGTCAGAGGTTTGGGACATAAACTTTCGTCGAAGACGCTGATGATAATTTTCGTATAAAAACGATCATGGCGGCATTGTTGCTAATGCACTATTATTCGTGAATTAACATCAGGATTCTGGTTGTTAGTAGTTTACAGATCATAAGTGCATGTACGTTGCTTGCAACAGAGCAGACAGGACGTGAAGATTTTGTTCCGATCTTACAAGGAACTCAGAATGTTTTCACAAGAGTCCGCCAAATCTTTTAAAGTAACACTATGAGAACAGCCAATTCTTGCCATTTTTACGATCCTATGAAGATTTGGAGTTTACAGTTAATGAATATTATCATACTGCGTTTTATGCATAAACCGGTGAAGATTGAATTTTTAGACGATAGCAGTAATGAGTTGCTCATATCACACTAATGCAAGCATAATTTGTAAAATGGCATAGATGCATGTATTATTATTTTAAAATGAATTCAGCTCAGCCAAAGCAGTGTCTTTACTCGTTATCCTCCTGAACTATGGCTTGGGACCCCTTCGATCCCAGAAAACGTATTAAAGATATTTTAATAGGGTGCGAAGACCAAAAAAGGAACCGTGTAGACCTCAGAAGCAAGAAAAAGAAAGGAATGTATTATTAAATCCGTGATGAATTTCACTATTTCTACATACATCTCCTTTGTTTCGTAACTTGTGTGAAATTTGGTTTACTACCATTTCTCGCTTGTCTGCGACTCATTTCATACAACCCTTTACGGAATTATTTCATGACATGGTTGACTTTAACTTATTTAATGTATTTGGGTGAGATGAGCTTCAACGAAGACATCATTACATATTAATAACGGTGCGACGTTACACTACCATGTTAATGATGTGGCGATGATTAAATTTTTTAGACTGATATGAGAAATGCGTGATAGGCCTATGATTAGCACAGTAATAAAAGCAATAAATAGAAAAACTGATTAACACCTCCTCCGGTATCTCTAATAGAAATGCTGGTGTGCCGTATGGATAGACGACATGAGTTTTGCACCAAAACCCAAATATCATGCTTTGTTTGTTCATGTTTTGTAATTCTCCGCGTCTCATTCCATCATCGTCAAATAATCATCTCCGAATCCAAACGAATTAACTGACAAACTAGCAATCGGATGAGCGCATGAATCCTATTTTACACAACTCGTTTGTTCACAAACATGACTAACAGGCGTCAAAAACGAGTCAGCACGATAGACACGTTTGACATAACGAGCATGCTCCACACTCCGGTGGTTGCTCGTGTCATAGCGGTAGTTACATTAACGTATGTTTGCTATTATTTATTGTTATTTATAATAATAGTAATTCCTTGATAATGAATAAGTAACGCCAAACAACATTGTTCGGCAGCACCCCTCCTGAATCGAATGAATGAAGTGTAATTAGAAAAACTGAATGTTGCAATTCAACTGTGCAAAAATTCTGTGTATTAGATTATATTTTCAATTAAAAATAATCATAGAATCACACAGTCATCATTTCAATGAATAATCAGATGTTGACGATTTTAATCAACGCTTCGTGCAAGTTATTGCGGCTGTCATTTGATATCATCGTAGAATTTCTCTTCGACTGCTCAAGTGATCACACTTCATGGGGTAACTCAGATACTTGTTTCCACGCAGTGTGATAAGTTACACTTCAACACATACTTCGAACCCGATAGACACAGAAAACAATATCCATCAATGTTTGATTTTTCATTTCCTTGTAGGAATTTAATAACCTGCTTGCTACCAACAGATCTGGTAGTCTTATAAAAAAGTGTCGGACGGAAAGGTTGCGTGCTAATTTGTACACTGACTGCCTAGCTGACCAAGAATATGCCACTTCTGACATTCAATGGTTAATAATACATTTTTAAAGGTATGAGAAGGAAGCAAAATAAATTACATGATTCAAAGTAATCAGTTGGTAGTTGGTAGTCAGAGGCGGAAAGGAAGAGAAAGCCTGTTTTATTTATTAGTGTTGGTTTCATGCCTATTAATTTATTCACGAAAAATCTGTCGTCATCTAATTATTCGCAACATAAATCCTGTGAATGATTTCTTAAATAATAACAATGCATTCAAACAAAAAACGACCCCACACCTAGCCGTATTTTTTCGTCGTCGCGCCTTTTCACTCCCATCCTTAAAAACAGTGTCGAATTTGAACCTGCACATTGCATTTTTCAACGTATTAGATCACCAGATGAGTTTTTTCAGGAGTTTATCATTTATCAGTATTCCAATTACACCTGTAAATTTGAGACTTTGAGATCTTTATTTCGTATTGTCAGAGGTGCTTAAAGTTGTTGTTAACAGCAAGTAAAAAATGTCTAAAATTTTGCACGTAATTCTTTATTTGGACAAGTAGTGAGCCTTACAAACCAGAAATTGCTTTGATTGATTAAATAACTTGGACATAAGTTTGCATGTTTCAACTGCTCAGATGCACTTTGTCCACTTCACATGTCTCGTCTCGTCACTCAGCTAAATGTTTAATCGTCAATCATTCAGGCGCTGTCACCTGTCATGTAAGGACACTTAGAGTTACTTTGTGATTTAATGAGTCGCTATTCCTTTGTGCGTAAAAGTTTGAACGAAATCGAAAGTCAAATGCCAACTTAAAAATCAAAAATGGAAATAACATTTATAACATGAAGCTATTGAGCAGTAAATACAAAAGGAACTCCACTCCACTTAAAGCTTTACACAAGTCATAAGCATTAATCGGACATGTCAGTTTGATATCTTAATTCTTCAAGAAAAATTGCCTTCGGTTGAATACTGTAATTACCTACAAGGTTTTCGAATGTCTCAGCGTTTAAACTACGTCAGCGTCTCTTTCGTGGTTACCTTCAAATAGACATCAAATTCGCACATTATTAATTGATTAGCAAGCTAGCCATTATCAACCAAAACTAGTTTCCTTATACTCTTTTTGTTATTAATATGTACGTTGTTCAACGTGCCAGGTCATTTAGCTCTTTCTTAGTACTTTTTCCTTGTTAAGCTACAACTATGCAACAATAAAAATTTATACCTTCTTACATTGATAACTGTCAGATTTAGGAATTACGTAATTATGCTAGAGGTACGTTCAATTTTTTAAAAAAACAAATCCATATGCTTAACTGGAGACAATGTAAGAGAGAGATTATTACGAGGAACATTCTACAGTACTTCGAAACAGTGCAATAATTAGCATTTTAGAATGTAACATAACATTAGAATAATGTGACACTGTCACGTTTATTTTTTTTCAGAGACTAGGATACTTGTTTGAATTTGGATACTTTTGGATTCTTGTTAAAAAACAACCTGCCGATGTTAACAATGGAAATTACAACCATAATCGGATGAACAGTAAGTAATCAAATTTGAATTTAAAACAACAGGAAAAGAGTGTTATTTGTAATAAGAGATGGTAAAATATAACAGCACCGTTCCTATATTTTGGTGTAGAACGAACTTTCTTCAAAAAAAATCTATTGGGTCATGAAAGAGGTTTAGTGAGCAATAACAATAATGATTGTAATTATCTAACATGAATAGTCTTCATCGTCACGAGATGTATGAATGAAATTACGTGTATTATTTTAATAATGTAATATATAATATTTCTCACTTGCAAAATTGCAATTTCACACTGTCCCAAAATATCTCTTTGTATAGATCAATTAAAATCGCAGACCACTGTGAGAGAAACAAAATTCCACAGAAAAATTGCACTGCACTGATATAATAGGGAAGAGTGGTGCTACCTAATAATAACACAAAGTTAACACAACAGTTAGTTACGTGCCCAGAAATTTTTCTTTCTACCAAAATTTTGCAGAAAAGTGAAGTCGAATCGCCGCCATAATAAGTAAATCACGACCACAGCATCACAAAAGACGCGGTGAATCTGGTTGATTCACTCCTCTAACCCATAATTACATTTCTGAGAAATACCAAATTTCACCTTTCATGAGAATGAGAGGCATTGCAGCGTTCTCCACATCGAATTTGCGAGAAGATTAGCATATCCAATTGTGATAACGAAAGTCAATTTTATACAAAAGTCCTTTTTGTTGTAATAAGACAACAATTGTTCAGCCACCCAAAAGAGTGCTTTCTGAAAGCTAATTTAATTAGATGCACCAGGACACTCTCAAATAAATAGTTTGCCACTATGAATATAGTTTAAACGATTACAACATTTTCTTTTACGTTTAATTCTGCACAGTGTAACTAATCTTAAATGCTATCGAAAGTTATGTGAGTTATTGTAAAGACTTTTCATGGTTTCAAGAAGATACGCGAGTTACTCGACAGCCACAGTCGGATATTTTCTTTTAAAAATCCCATAAAAATTTCATGAGCTTTCCGGTTTCAAAATTTTAAATTTTATCCAAGGTTCACATCTAATCGCAACTCCACAAAATCATTGCTGAACTTTTTTCTTGCTTCCTTAATATTTGCATTGCTGAGAGCTCCTCTTTTAAATTTAACATGTTAAGCGAGGCCAATGGTATGAATTGTAAGAATGGATCAAAAAGGAGTGAACAAGGAACCATTTCTTCAAGTCAATTGAAGGTTATGTGAAACTCATTCATGAACATGAGCAAACAACCGTTTTACAGAATGAATGAAGTTTATATTCGTAGAAATCCTTTGCTTTGCTTTCATTCATTCCTAATCTCATAATTCATTGAAAAACTTAAATAACTTTAATTACATAAATCAGGGAGAACCTTTAAATATTCTGAAAACATTTGACTGACAATTTTTCTGAGTTTCGTCAATGACAATCACGGCTACACGTGTTTAAAACCGTTTTGCATATGTGAGATATGAATTTTGAAGAATTATTCCACCCATTCATTATTTCAATTTCCTTTCATTTTGTCAGAAAATAATTAAATACTCATATCCAAATGAAGTTCACATTTTAAGTAATCTCTGTTAGAAGGCAACGCCAATTAAAGCGTGTAGCGCAACTTTGGAGTCGCCCACTAACAAGCTTCACGCGTATTTTACCTCTCTTCGTTAAATAAATTCGAGATGTTGGGTAAATGTGCGGAAAGGGGTTTTTACTAGACTTATAATTATTCAAGTATATGTTAAGAATACCCTTGCCTTGATTCCGTTGATAGTTGATAGAAAACATTGTTACGGTGGTGGAGGTACCTTTAGTTCATAGATAAACGATGATTAATTAATCATTATCATAACCTGATGATGATGGCACGTACTTGGTATTATAATTAACGTACCTCGTGTGTACCACTTGCACTCTATTCATCGTTTCCATTGTGTTTTCTGTTCTTCCTGCGTCCTTCCTTCCTTAAGGACGTCCAATTTATTCACGCCAACAATGAGTGCAGTTTGATTCTACTGTCTAACGTAACACTTATTGTTATATAAGAAGGTAAAAACATGATTGACTTGTTAATTGAAACCGACACTTAAAATATTTACACTCCGACTCTATTCGTTTAGTATGACACAAAACTTTCATTGATACTTTAAAATGAAAATGCAGGTATGGTAGAGGCCGAGCTACGTAGAAAATGAATGCCGGCAAAATGATTTCTATAGATTGAAAACAATAAAGTGACAAATCTACCCCTTTGTTGATTGTTTTCATTACACATATTACCTGATAATAATTGAAGTTTTTAAAAGTAAATATTATATTTTTTACATGCTTGTAATTTGATTTAAAGAGATAGGACGAGTGTTCAAGAAAAACTATTTTTTTAATCTTTACATTGTCAATCGAGTAACGATTATGTTATTTAGTTAAAGATAATTGCACTGTGCTAGACATTAAGGCAATATGGTCTCATCATTGGCTGAGCGTTTATTAATAAATATAAAAATGCATTTTTATAAAGCATTTCTGCTCATTCTTATTTATTTTCTCAGAAAATTGAATATCGCATTTGCCAATTGGTCCTTAATTGCTAGCACATGAATAGCCAGTTGTACCCATAATAAACCAAAAGTACCTATCTTTGCAGTTTTACATCCGCGATTTACTGATTTTTTGTTCGCATCGTCCACTGAATTTTCACAAAGTTTTCCCACACATTAAAATATACTAATTAGACTTCGGGAACATATATTTCATTTTCTCATGATTTTACATGGAAAACGTAGTGAGACGTGCAGATGGTTGATGGACGGTACGGGAAAAGGGAAATAAATAAACCTGAAAAAGTAATGAGAACAAATTGGTTGAAACATGATAACTAACAACTCTTTTCATCGGCTAATAAATATGGAGTTGTAAAATGTCGTTGCAGTACCCTAACAACTGTTTCTCTTTGTTAGCCACGATTAATGTAAATGTATGTAGATACACGCTATCTGGCTCATTTATAACATAAGCCGGGATGTTTGCGTTTCTCGTATTTATTTACCTTGTACCTTACAAATTCAAGTCGCATTTCATTGTACCCATGATCCTGACTGTTATTTTTGTTAGAATTGTGCACAGGTACATCCAATCTACTACCGATCCTAAGCACTGGTCATAATTTAGGTCTACTACTTGTACAATTCAAAAAAAATCTATCTCCGAATTTATATTTTCCTTCTATGCCTTTAAATGTGTTTTGTTCTTTTCGTAAATTTTCTCCTCAAATAAAAAATATGGTCTATAGTGTCCCGTAGACTTAAATAAAATCTAACTATATATTCATTATGTTAACAATTACTCAAAGAAACAGCAGGTCATAGTGCTCAACACAACTACCATTTTTGAAAATGACAGACATTTATAAGAATTTAAGTATCATTTATGATTGGTACGGTATTAATTGACAGGAAAAGTTTTAAAGTAGTTAAGTACATATTATAAAAAATATTAGTCAACTAACATAAGTAGTAAGGTAGATAGTGACATATTTTTATTTGCATTGCGTAGATGTTTCTCAGTTTTATCTTGCATTGCGCAACTTACAGTCTTTGTATAGAATATATTTTGCCGTAAAATAAATAAGGTAATCTTAATAAAGCTCTTGTAGTATCTAACTAAACCAAAAACTGCATTTGAAAGTATTATTTCTTATTATTTGTCACGGTACTTTTTAACATGAGTGTCTATATTAACTAACGGCGGGCTCAAAAGCAAAACGTGGCCACATTAACGATTAATCTAAAGATTTTTCTAAATATTTTCATCGCATTTGGTTTAGTTACCAGGAATTAGTACGCCCCTTCTAGTTAACGCAAGCGACAAAATGTTTCGTGCAAATTTGATCATAGTTTATTTTAAATGTGAGACTTCCCTTATAAAATTCAGTTGCATGCTTGTATTTTGCATGATGTAATCTTACTTTACTTCATTTTGGTTGACATATTACAACGGTCGCCAATGATTTTCATACTAGTACAGTGGAAAGAGATTGTGTAAAAATAGTCATTTAAATAAACATGCTACTTTTCTACAAGCGGTTTTCTATTTTGCTACTTGAACTTTTTGATTCGTCATGCTGTCCACAAAATATACACACGTACGTTGAATGCCATGAATCGCGATTTTTATCATGGCTGTGCCCTGCTTGTATTGTCCGTCTTGATTCATTGCAAAATCATCCATGTAGTATAAATAATATTTAAGTTAACAGGTGCGTTTATTTTGTTTATTTTCTAACGAGTCTCATAACTGTGAATAGAGATTTGTTGGAGATTCCTATGCTCAATAAACAGTGTTCGTAATGCTTATATTATTTACGAATATGCTGTACATGGGTACAATTTATAGCTGCAATACAATAAATGCAGATATTTTGAAAATATAATATCCTGTCTTGAGCTTATTTATTTATCTGACTGTCAATATGAGTTATCTTCTAAAAGTTCTTCTCACTGACAACAATAATATAAAAATATTTAATGCCCGTCCTGTTATTTTCTTTATTGCACCGAGGGAAGGAAAGCCAGATTGCTTTCTTAGATAATTCTGATGCGTTACAAATAGCTAAACGAAGGTGGTGATAGATTTAAATTGAAAGACAGAATTAGCCTCGGTCGTTTCATATTTCACATCCACCTTCGTTCAAGTTTTGCATTATTTAGCGATTTATAAACATCGAATTTAAACAATTTGCTATTTTAACTTTGTGTCAATAACATAAAGCACTTACCCAGCCTACTGATACTTTAATGCACGAAAACAATGCAATCATAGTAACAATAATATTTCTCTTTGTACGAGAAATGGGGTCGCATATGAGAAATCTGAGTAGTAAATACTAGCGAGTTGATAACCGTTTTCAATGATTAGAAAGTTTGGATGCAGAATGATTTTTTAACATGCATATCATTTTCAATTCTACAAATTTATTAACTCACGAGGAATTTCTCACATAATTTTACGGTTGAAAGGAAGTTATTTAACTTTCCAAACCGAAGTGCTAGATAAACTTAGGATCAAGCATCCATAAATTTGGACGTTTATGTACATACCACATAATTGCTAAGCCAGATTGGTTTGTTTTAAACTGATTTGTCTAAATTAACCAGGCAATGAGAAGACAATTTTCACACACCAACGCCAAAACATGACCATTTAAACACAATTGGCACACAATTCTGTTTGTCGCTTCCTTCTTCAAATGTAGAGGGAGGGAAATATCACGCTGTAAATCTTTTATTTCGAAAACAAAGTGAAACTGACAGAACTTCTACCGTTCCGGTGAATGAAGATGTGTCAAGTTTTTAGACGCGTATGTGATGTGATAGTGTCTTTGGGAAAACATAACATTTGCCATTTGTTATCGAGAGAAAATCGTGAATTACCGTTCTCGAGTCAGTGGCTGTCATAATCATAAAGAAATGTAAAACCCACTACCTAGTTTAGTTAAAGTAAGCAGGGATAGTATTTAGATAAAATATCAAGCGTAATGGTTTTCATGAATAAAGTTGAAGCTTTAAAGTAAAGCTGCGTTCAGTGCATAGACTTCTTATCGTTACCCAGATCGTTGAATTCGTTTAGATGTTTGAGTAAAACTAAAGTAAGCATTTAAATCCCACTTTGGCAACACCTGAATCACTGCAAAAATTCTTTTTATTATGCAACTCAAAAAGATGACGACACATAGGTACGTATGTACACATCGTTGCCGAATCTGAAGGCGTTATGAATGCGTAGTTGAGTGGCACTTTGCAGTAGTTGTGACTGCTAAAATAAATAAAACAGCAAAAACGTTGCACCTTCCCCTCTCCATAAAGATCACGATGAGATGCTGCATAATGCAAAGAAAAGTAGGTTTAATGGAGAGTGGTCCGTTAATAAAGAAGCTATTCAGTTAAACATTCTTTTTTAAGATCGTTGTTAAAATTATATTTAATTGTGGAGGATGGGTTGGTTTGATATTTTGTAATCAAATCATAACTCTTCATGAAAGCCTTTCCTGGTTTTTTATTTACCTATGTTGCAGATGAACAGTTGCTGCATTATCTAATACCCCAGTTTAGTCAGCCCCTTTACTATATAAGACCGTGTTAAAATGCAAACTTTACAAAACTATAAAACAGATATGGTTGATAATCATTGAATTTTGACACCTTTTGTTGTGCCGATGTGATAATATTGCATTACATGACTAAAAACTGATGACAAATGGATTGTGAAAGGCTACTGCACTAAACAAAACAAACCAAAAAAAATAAATGTTCATCTTCCTTTTGCGATTTTATTTGTATGAGTTTTACCCATTTATGTTACTGTCTCGCATAGACATTTTAGCCAAATTCGCATAAGTAATAATCAATTAAAAAATGATTAATGTACGCATGTAAAATCCAATTACACAACAAGCTCTGGTCCACGAACCATCGATCGGCCAGTGATGTTTCTAGGTCCTTGGTCCGTCTCGTCAAAAGCAGGATTTGTGTTGCACCTTTGTTACTCCGCCTGCTTCCTTATCACCCAAACAAAATCCCACAACACGGCAATATTTATTCGTGTCACTATTATTATTTTAACCTCAAAGCTGAAGCAGTCGACAGCCTGGGATGCAATGGGTTTAGTGCCATCAAATAAAAACCAAATAGCTGACGCTTTGATGTGAACGGTGTGAAAAATTTGTTCTTGTTGGCACTGCAGTGAAAAACAAATTATGTACGCAGGAAGAGAATCATATAACATGGCGACTCCTTTTTATGACTTTAAACTGTATGAACAGCCCCAAAGACCAAAGAGTAGCATCAGGTAAATAATCAAAATGCACTTAGGTACCTAATCTGCATTATTGGATTTGTTGAATTTCTTGAGTGTGTTGGCTTTTTTGCGTGTGTGATGCTTTGGTGTTGATGATGATAAGTTCACGCAATACGATTTACGATGACAACAATGATAAGTAACGCGGGATGGGAAAAAGGAGAAGAGATGCGTCAAGTGAGTGAAAAAATGAATCCATTGAAAAATGAAGCGCAAGAAAAGCATAATATCCCGAATCGTGATTTTTATGACGTGGCTGCATGACATGAGATGACCGTAAATTGCCTACTCATCTCATTATCTTTATCATCATCTCCTTAAAACTTAATAACAACAACACCTACTACCAGCTACCTAAAAAGATCTCCGTCTCCACCTATTTTCCCATATTTTCAGTCTCAGCACATTTTTGAAAGTGCAACTCGTCGGTGGCAGTAGTCAAATGAGAGGGAGAAAGAGACTGGCAGGTAGCAGACAGCAATGTTTTCAAACATCAATTGCGAGCAGTTTGAGCACGGGTGGTAATGCCTAGTAAGATAACATTGATGTTCCATACATTACTTTGTCATGACGAACGATGATCATTAAGTTTTGCAAAAATGGAAAAGAAAACGTAATAAAGAATAAAATCAACGTTACGCGTTGGTAGCTGGCAGAGGATGGTCCGATTTGGAGGTAGAGGTTCTGAATACATTTACCTGCAATTTTACATTATTATCATTAGTTTAACTACGACTGTTCATCCAGTAAAACACGTCCCAAAATAATTAGGGAGCATTTTATTGAACTTTATCAAATAAAAGTACGCTGACGAGAGAAGGCGCATCTCTCTAAAGGAATGTGTGCAGATATGTAAATCAGACTCATCTTTTCAAATTATCAGTTGACGCCTTCTTTGTGTTTTGTCTTTAAAAAACGGTGTGTTCTGTTTCGAAAAGTTTCAACTTGAAGCAATTGAAACGAATCTGAACAAAGTTTTATCTCTGCATGCACAATGCTAAAGTTATAAACCAAGAAAAGGAGAACTGTACTCTTTTTTTTAAATAAAATAAACCTCTGTTAAGTCCCAAAGATATTCTCCGCGACTTGGCAGAACTATTAGCAAAGCATTTACAAGATGAGCACTAAAGTACCAAAATTGTTGATTATATTTTACGTCAATACACGTAGCGGTGCTACAGTTAGTGAGCTATCGCACTTGAACACCAATTTGACATGCCGTGTCCAGTGAAAAATAATTCATAATTTTAGATTTCATAGTGCAGTTGACAGATCAAACTCATTTTTAACTGAATCTTCCCAAGCGTTTGGTATTGTTTGACAAACAACAACAAAAATCGGTCATTTAGTTTATGAGAAACGGAGGCCGAGGATGGACGGCCGGTGTAAGAGGAAATCTAGTATCTGTAGCTCGCAGCATATAATAAAAATATTGGGTGAATTTGTGATGTGCTCTTTTCTTCCGATTACACAGAGCAAAAGAAAAAGAGTGAAGAAATGAGATGCTAATATTGAATTACAACAATAAAGTCAGGCGCGGTTGGATGCATCTTTACTGTTTCATTATTATTTCATGTTGTCATTGTTGTGCACTGTGTTTACCACTGTGTCTTTTTCTTATATACAAAAATGCAACGTTCCAACACAATTGCACTCACAATTTTTATGTTTCACATAAAAATAGCTGCACGTACTAGCGAAGTTCACAAACTCTTCTCTCGCAACTTTGAATAATGTAACTACTCCAAGAGCCTGTTACTTTTATATTATTTAAAGTTTCAAAACAGGAGCGGTCTGCTTTGTCTCATTCCTTTTAACGTAGCAAACTGAAGAAGAATAGGGAAAAATCACAAAAGACTTCGTTCATGCATTCAGCCAAAATATCAGAAGGATTAAGAAAAATACATGAAATAAAATTTTATTGATATTAAATATCTACGTAATACTACATAAAGATGGAAAGAGTAGCCAAGTCATTCAGAAAGTCACTGAGCAAAGACACACAGAAAATTGTGGTGATGACGAATGTGCTATATCGGTGGTGGGTTAGACGATAGGGGTGTCTTTTGTTGTTGTTGTAGCTATTCTTATTCTAAATGTTTGTAAAGGATTTTCCGGTTCTTTAAACTTGAGTTCATAGAAAATAAGGAAAACGCATCGAGACTCCTTTTATCTTTTTCTCATTCATTCTTCTCAATTTTTACATTTTTGAAAAAAGGCCTGCCCATGGTATGCATGTATTACTTTGTATGATTAACGGAACCAAATTTGAAAGCACATGACGTGACATAAAAAGCGACGCGACAGTTTCATTATGATCTTGTAAAAATATTAGTCGGGAATGTTACAACTTTTTAAGGGGTATTTTGTATGTATCTATAGATGAAAAGCAGAGGAAAAGTGAGCTACAGTACGTAGTCATACACAAATTTCAAGTTTCCATAATTTCTCTGAATTGTCGAATTTGAAAATATCACTGAAACCCACTGCTATGTGGATGATCATGAATTTTGATAATTGACGACAATGACTAGTATGTCATTAGGATTCGTTATTCCTCGTTAATAGCTTTCCTTTTTCATTCTCTCGATGGTGACTCTGCATTTCCCTAATTAATGAGACAGATTTCATTCCTTCGACATCACCAGTTTTAGTCAAATTAGTATTCGGCAAAGAAATTAATGGCATAATGATATGTATTGCATTATATTAATTACTGCTTTTGATTCATCGTCTTTTAATAGTGTTTCTAGTCAAGGTGGCTTCAACCTTTGAAATTCTAATTATTAAAAATGAAACAAAACATGTGCCTCTGCTCCCCATTTGTACTACACCTTGCATATTTTGTCTAAGATAATGTAAATAAACCGTGTTAAAAAACTACACAATTTTCTTAGACAGTTTTAATTTCATGCAAATTGCTTTAGCACTCTCCACAAACAAGCTCACATGATGTTTAATTTCTGTATATATTATAAATAACTCTTTTTGTTCTCTCCCCGCAAGAACCACGTTTAAATTGTTAAACAAAGTTTTGAGAATGAGGAATGGGGATGCAGTTATCTAGGTAGTTTTGCATTTATTTCAGCTCTGTTGGGAATTAGCAAATCGCAGTTTTAAGAAAGACAACATTCATCGTTCTTGTTGTTGTCCTACTGGTCGTCATAAAAAACTGAAATTACAAACATAGGTAAATAAAATACTCAGATATGCAAAAAGCTGTCATTGTGTCGTTATGACTGTGCGACTATGAAGCTTTTCCTTTGAATTTAATTGTGCACTACTTACCTACCTACCTGACTTTTTTTTTACTTACGGTAGTTTATTGTCACAAAGTAAGTCTGGTAATTTCAGAAGAAGAGCAAACAAAAAAATCTGGCTTACTTAAAATGGATTTACATGAAAATAGGTAAGATTTTGTTGAATGAAGCTGGTCATGGCGATGATGAGGATGGCACTGCTTTGATGGCAATTGCATGCATGTAATTTGTGAAGTGAACCTGAGATTCTATTGCAAGGTTTGTGAAGCCACTTTGCTGTTACCTGTTGCTGTTCCTAATTATTACTATGGCGATACTGAAGTTGACAGATAACACAAAGCATGCATGACTGACTTGATGATTTAGTGATGACAAAAAAAGAATTTATGTCTCAACAAAACAACCGTTCAGCTGAAGACGAGTGAGAATTCGGAAGGAGCGCTTTCTCGCTTAGGAAAGCAAAAAATTTCACGAATATTAGCAAGTTTTTTTTCACATTACAAGATACGAAAACGTGTCTGCGAAAGTTACAATGTGTAACAAGAACTGTGTGCAAAAAAGGCTATTTAGAGAGACAAGTGCAATGTGAAGAATTGATCATGTTGAGACTTAAAGTGAGAATATTTTAAGCAACTCGTCTTTATTGTGGACCAATTAAAGCTGTGCACTTATATATTTATCGCATCCTTTCAATTAATTGTAAACAATTACATGGTCTACTTTCGAAATAAGCAAAGAATGAGCATGACGACAGTGATTATACATAATGTGATTGTTGAACTGCACCGGTTTGGCTGCTTCATACATCGGCTTGAAGTTGTGCTCAGATTATAATTATTATTTTGGGAATGTTTTAGTCTGGGCGAATTAACACGACAATTGGTATTGTCATTTTCTCGAGTATTCAACTATGTTTCTATTGTGTCTCAACCTCTTACAGTCGCCGTCGTCAACTGAATTCGTTCAGTCGGCAATTTATCGTTTGTATTTTAAAAATGAAAAACGAAATGAATGTACCAGACAGTGCACCAGAACAAGCCTCATCTACCAACCACCAAAACGAGATACAGTTTTCGTTCGACACTATTCTTAATTCATAACGATGAGATTCTAGGGTATCGTTTACGCCATAAACTTTTAATTGCTCTGATACGCGAAAAAAGTGGAAAATTCGAGCTGCCTAAATGTGTAGGTGTCGTGTGTTGCTGAAATACGCTGTCACCAAACGGCACTACACTTGGCTTCCTCATTCTCGAATATATCTGCTTAATTATACTTTATGACGACAAAATAAAATAATATAAAGACTTATAATAAGGATTTCCTATTCATCAAGTGAAGGAGATGTCACGTCGACAACACACAGTTTCATATGTCCATTATTATTCCGACAAAATGGTGCATTACTCTACCACCTTTGTTCAATAGGTGAAGATAAGAAACGAATCCATACACGAAGTGTCCATGTTGGTTGTAAAAGACGTAAATTAGGAAACCGGGAGGCCTTCTTCGCACTTTAAAAATAAGTTGGCTTACGCTACAAACGAGTTTTATTGCTTTTATTGAATTGACGATGATAAGGTAACTACTTTGTATGTATATTACACTTGTCAATTTTTTTGATTGTACATTGTATTTTTACATGACATAATTTCCTGTTAAACTTTCATCACTTCTGCCCACATTGACTAGTGGAGTAGTAGTGTAGATGCGGTGATAATAAGAGTAACTACAAGTGGGTAGGTAATAAATACGTTAAAGGAACAAAATAAGATAGTATCACCCTCACTTCGTTTCATCGTCGACTTACTTTAAGCATTCTGCATATCATGAAAGTGATTTGGAGGAAGCAGTAAATAAATATGGATCCTGAACTGCTGAAGGGCTAGAATGGATTTTTGAAAGTAGTACAGTTTTTTCTTTTACAACTTACGTCGGTCTTGATAAAAATGGCAGCAATTCGTTACTGCAGTAGAACACGAATTTTCTGAGATTGCACAGGGAAGGCAACTTAAGGCAATGGTGCTGAAAGTGATACGCAAAAAATTAAAAAAGCATGAATCAGTTAGTGAGAGTTAAGACATAGTAAATGTGTTTGGTTGGAGTTAAAGGATGCAAGTGATTTTGGTCTTCTGTGCAATTTGGAATCTATTCTCTTGCTGCTGTCACTTGAGTTGAGATTGGTAAAATAAATGAATTGTATCGATGTAATGGTTGAAATTAAAATTTGCAATATACTTTTAAACAGATAAAATCACTATTGCTACATACTTGCATTGTTAAAAGTAAACAATCAGTGGGTTAATCCTCATGTCATATCACCATTAAAACCATCAGCAAAGATCTGTCAAAAATCTCATTTAAATTCAGCGACATTGGTTTAATTGCAGTGAAAAGAATGTTCAATAATAAAAATTCCAACATTTTGGGTTGTCCTGCTTAGTGAACTGTAATAATCGATTATGTTTGTGTGAAAACTTTTTTTTACTTGTTGGACAGTTGTTGGGCATTTGGTATATCTCAGTTGTTAGACAAGTTTAGGGAAGAGAAGCAAAAACGTAAAGCTTGCCAGATGCAATTGAGAAAAGAAGTCTTCTTCAATATGTTAAGAATTTTTTCACCAACGTGATTAGCATAAAACATATTTTCACGTAGTAATAATAATCAACAATATCATTATCGTAACTTGCGAAATATGCGTATTTATTGAACTGAAATGGGTATATATGAGAATATATTTATCATTACGTAGAAACCTGAGCACAGTTTACTTTGTCATGAGAATTAGTGACACGAATGAGAAATGAGTTAGTCTTTTTTCTTTCAAAATATACTCATTTTCGTTTATTACGCAAATTTTGCAATTCCAACTACATTTTGCTTTAAAATGAAAATAACAACAACAATAACAATAAATTTTATTAGTTTAGTAAAAATAACGAATTTGCATGCTTTTGTTAAATGTCATTTTATGGGCTTTTTAGCCCGACTCCAATTGTATTGTAAAGGAAAATCTTTGTAACAGATCTAAAAAATTAATACAGCATAATAACGTAGACAGAAAATATCTGAGAATAAGTAGTACTTTTTAATGAGAGTACTTCTTTATCCTTCTTCTGTTCCTCTTGGATGATTGATCACTTTCTTGATTGATGAATGAAAGAGTCGACATAAATTGTTGTTACTGATGACAACGTTTTTCTGTCGCGTTAATGTCTGAACCAAAAGTGACGAAGGATTGGAAAATATTAAGGAATACAGCAATGATTGATAGATCAACTTCCATTTTGACCAATTCTTTGTTGAAATTTAGACGTACTTAAGGGTCCTGAAGACGAACCAATTTTCCTGATATTATTTCAGTTTTGTTTTTATTATCATTGCATTTTTTCTAGGCGGGAAGAAATGAGTGCCTTTAAGCAATTTTATCAGAACTTCGTATCAGCTACCGTTCATTAAAGTAAACAGCGAAAACTGGTATATATTGAGTATGGCAAACTAAACGTAAAGAATAAGGAAAACGCTCATATCCTTTTGGAGCGTCATTTGCTTAAAAGGGAATTTTTCTGGCTAACTATATATTAAAAGTGACGTGTTTCAAGAATCTATATAATTAACATTTATTACGGGTGCGTTAATGCCATCGCATTGCCACCAGCAAAAATGCCAACAAATAAATGATATTATCGTTTGTAAATTTTACTGTCCCCTTTGTCAATATTTGTGTCGCTGCAAGCAGAAATCTATCCTGTTGAAAGAACAACGAGTAACTAATAATATTATTATGGTTATGGATTGAAAGTGATAAGCTTTGTGTTTATTTATTATTTTAGTTTACATGGTGAAGAGGGCAGAACGAATACAATGTTTGACTGTTCTCTTAAAGACAATGGTAATTGACAGTCTCTACTTCTAATCTTGCACTATTATTTATTCTGTAATGCAGTGTGCAAAAAAAATTCACAGACAATGTAAATGTTTGGCATATTAAGCACCAGTTCAGCTTATCACATCATCTTGAAAACTAAATGATGTACTTTTCTAGACGGGCTTATAAGTTTAAAAAAAGGGTTTGATATTGTTTTCAATCAACAATTTCACTTGGGATGGTTGTTACCGTGATAACGAATAGATTATTTGAGATGAAATGTGTCCAGTAAGAACAACAAGCATCTTAAACGAAATTGAAAAAAACTGGACGTGCTGAACTTTCTAAACATAAAGATTATAATTCTGCCAACACTGTACTACGGAAAAATTAACAAGTTTTAGTCTAAAACACTGATAATCAATTCATATTGTATTTGTACAAAAGTATCGACAGTTTTTAGTTTGTATCTCTGCCGATAATTCTGTGATTAGTTTGCACAATTCAACGAAAATATTTTTATAAAGAGACAAACACAAATTCATTTATAGACATTGTACATTTCGTATAATTCGACTTCCCTAAGCTTTTGAAACCAAAGTTACTCAAGATTCAAGAATGATAATAATTTTGAATGGCAGAACTCAATAACTAGTAAATCTGGGTAGAATTCTATCAACGACCACGAAAGACGACTTTTTTGTATTACTGTCTCGCGATTTTATAAAACAGGATCAATTTTTAAAGAGAGATTTGGCTGAAGTTTTTATTCTTGCCTTGCTTGATGAAAGTAAGAAACTGCTTTGATGTGCTGTACATTCCCTTCTCTTCTTTCATTTTCTTTACAATCTTATTTGTCAATTGTGTGAGGTGCAGGAGTTTATCTGATCAAGTTGCCATCAAATATGAGTATATTTCTGTTTCTTACTTCATTCCTTCGATTGTCATGTCTGTCGTGATCTACAACGAAGAGAGCGGTTTCACAGATAAATATCGCTCTTCTCTGGATTTTTTTGTGTCATTTATTAAAAGAAAAAATTGCAAAATAAATATAATGATAATAATGGATGAACGTGGGATGTAGAGTAAAAGGAGTGCAATGCACTGTGGACCACTGCGTAAATGATTTTGAAATAGAGAAAACGCACAGTCTATTTTTACATTCAAAGTAAACATAAAATATCAGTGATGAAATTACTTTTTCTGGCTCCATCGTGTTTTATGTGTTTTCATTTCATGCAGTCACCATATTGAACCAGTACATAACAGCTACCAATGATTCATCTTTAATACACTTTAGATGACAATTAAAAGTTCTTCCAATGCATTATCCATTTCTCTAACTTCTGGATTTCAACTTCTGCTAAGCTCTGCCATTACCATACTTATGCCTTTATTGGAGACTTAGGCATTTGTGCACTGAAGTCGTTGCCACCAACCCTGATAGTCATTCAGTTTTTAGTGTAATAATGAACGTGACCAGTACAGCAACAGATCTCGCGAGGCAGAAAATAATGGCAACTAAGAAGCAAGAGTCGTTCCTATCACCGTTATTATGATTTTAAGTAACTGTTACAGGTAATGGTGACTGATCATCGTCATAAATGAAATTTGTTGAGAATGAAGGAGGAGGACATGGCTAATTTATTATATGATGATGAGAATAATCGTAACAAAACCACAAATGCTTTTAACATTTCCAACAAAAAGATTGATAGAGATGCCTTCCTTGTTTATGAAAAGATGGACAGATAAAAACGAGACGAAAGAACAAACACAGGAGACTGCTCAGGTACGCATCAAGTTGAAATTATGAGTCGAATACAAGCAGAAAACACAAAGTTAGCTTGAATCTACAGAAGAAAGTATTCCTTTGTAGCTGCCCGCTTGTACCTCGTTTTATTATTTATAACTGTTTAAATGACTACTTTAAAAGGGAAACTGTTATATATGCACAAAAAATCTCCGTTGAAGACGAAAGTAAAAAAAAGTAAAGTTCAGATCCGGTTTAGCTGTGGTTATACATGACGACGAGAAGTCGCCGAGTTCAACCAATGATTATTTGAACTCCACTTTATGTGCACTGTGGTGGATAGATGAAAGTGCAGAGATGCTCATGCAAAACTGTATTGCACATTATATTGTATTATTACGATACGATTAATACATGTCATGTCGGCCACCAACAGGTAAAGTAGTAGCAAGCAGCGAAACTGAAAAATGTGGTGTCTCCGTTCTCCTCATCCCTTGCACTTTTATTGCCTGCGCACCTGCCCTTTAACACAGAGACGGTGAGAAGCAAGTAGAAAATTTACAAGATGAGAATACGCGACCGAGTCAAGACATAATACAAGATTTGTGCGTGCACCATTGTGAAGTGTATAAAGGCATGTGCGCATTTCATTGAAACATGTAAAGACAATAACAACTAATGTAGCGGTGCGGTGGTGATCATGATTGTTATTATTGTTTTAGAAAGAAAATTGAAGAAAAACATATTCCATTGACCAAGCAGCACGTTAATCATCTTCATGATTCCATTCTGAAGAAGCAAAGAATTGTGGTATCATTATATTATGGAATAAATAAATGCGTATCATAGTTGCCGAGACTACACACTTGCGCTCGTCCTACATGTCGTTACGCTGATATCTTTCAAAGAAAAGAGTATCGAGATTTTTTATAATCTCACGGTCAGAGATCTTTCTCTTCTCAATTTTCTTCTCATAATATAAACCTAATAAATTCTTACATCTATGCGTGTCGGTCAGTCGGTAGACCAATGACTATTCTTTGCTTACAAAACTTACCAAAGTACCAACGACAAATTCATAAATAATTGTAAGTGAATGAATAATAATAATAGCGCGATGAAGAGGAAAAGAATAAAAAGGGAAAACGCAGGCCAATCCCAGTGCATGTCATGCATGAAATATCGTCGTCTTCGTCTTCATCTGCATACTGACGACTACTTTACTTATTTACCGCTTCTAAACATCTAAAACGGTGTGTAATATGCCCATCGTGGAAATATGTACAACTTTCTTCCTTTTTCGACATGTTTTACTATCAAAAAGCGTACGTAAACGATTGTTTATATTGGCTTCCTTATCTTTGTCTAGTTCGCTGCGTATCAAGTTTAATTCATTGACCGATCGACTGAGACAGTATGTACATACAGTTGGTTTCTTTAAAATAAAACTTTCCTCCACTTCACTAAAAGGAATGACGAAGGAGAGAAGGAAGACGGTAGCGGAGTTATTTTATGTGACGTAATAGAACAAAGAGCTATATCAAAAACGTCATAAAATATATTTATTTTACCAGACAGCACAAAACCCCAAACAATATTGTTCATAGTTTTATTACACGAGATTGCATAGAGATACACGAAATATGTGTAGATTCTGGTACGATTGGCGGAAAGCACTTCTATAAGCACTTTTAACAAATTCAAAATTCGATTGAGGTGCCATTATTGGCAAGTTCAAGATTGTTTGTCTCCTGCTATTAGAATTATGAAATAAAATCATGAATGAAGTGAAATTATTATTCGTGCCTTCAGTTTGCATGCATGCCTCTAATGCCTCGTGCTATCACGCAAGTATTTTTTTTCAGGATACCGCGTAAATGTCCACTTAATCGCACCACTCCTCCTCAAGCCATCGTTATCAAATCGCCAGTTTTTGAACCAAAAACGCGAACGCTGCGTGTCAGGGGCCTGTGTACAAGTATTATTCAAATATTATAACAAACTAGTTCGCTTCAGGCCAGGTAAACAAAATGAACAAAGAGTAAGGCGCATTACTTGAGTGGTTTGTTGTAGGAAATGCAGACATGAATGGGGGAAACTATGCGTATTTGATAATGCAATAATATTTTAAATGTTGCGTCACACCTGTAGAAATTGCCGTTTCATTTTAGAAGCAAAGCACTTCAACACGGTCTGTGCGGCAATCGGTTACAAAATAGTTTCAAATTATTCTACTCAACGAACGACCTGTGCGAGGTCGAATTGTACCTGGGAAATCAAGGGATCATTTATGTTTCTTCTTTCCATTCTACGTAACCATCAATAATAATAACAATAATTCCAAAGTCGTATAATTCGTATCGATCTTCCTTTCCTTTATGTCAAATTTCTTGAATGAGAAAAGGATAACCTGAATGAGACATTAACGGCTGGTTACATCTTGGTCATGTTTGAACGACCGGACAGAACTTTTCGGCCCCTAAGATGCAGTTAGCTCCACTTTAATGATGTTCATTGAGGATTTATGATTTTGGAAATTATTATTACTGTGGTAAAAAAACAAATATTAAATAAAAGAACCGAACGTAGCCGATGATTCCGTACTTAGCGATGTAACAAGCAACGCTCTGTCTGCACGACTCTTTGCCGAAGCGAATCTTCCTCTTGACCATTATTACGTTTGCAAACTCGCAATTTTGTAAGACATCATCCTCATCAAAAATATCATGAAAGATGATGATAATTGAAAATTTACTGCCTTCGCCAAACTCGCTTGCCAAATACTATTAACCCAACCGAGTGTTCTTATTCTCGGTTTTCCCGACATATTCCATATGAGAAATCCTGTAGGGTAACAGAAATGGGTGAAAATTGTGGTTGAACTTTATTCTCCGAAAAGAGTGAGAATCAAAATTGTGTTTCATTATAAAACCACGCTTCTGAAGAATATGAAAACGAAACGCTCCAAGCTCAGTCACCTTAATGGTAAAATGTCAGCGGAAGAATAAAGCCAGTGTCATTGTTGCTCGTCGCGTACCGCAACAGAATTTGTCGAGAGAATCTCTCTCGTGTGGTATTTTTTATTTGTAACTGTTAGACACAAAACACAATACATTCGCATATTCTAGAGTCGCCTCTGGTGGTAATTCTCGTCATCATAGAAGAACCACGAAGGTATATTCATAATGAATTTTATTTATGCATTTCCGATTTTATGATGATAGGAAAAATAATGAACTGATCTGTGTTGCATGTTTACAGAAGAGTTACCCTTTTTCAAGGGTTTAGTATAATCAAGTAAGGCTTGTTTAGTGAGGAACTCACAAATAATGCACAAACTGTATAATACGTGTTTATGTAGTTTCTCAAGCCAGCCTTGTAAGATATTTTTTGTACAAAGCAGTGTAAAGAGCAAATTTTTTGTTAGCAATCTTGAAGGTCAGGTCGTATTATGTAATGACCACTTCTTCATTCCCATTATCTCCACAAAAAAACAACATCTGTCTGATTGTTTTCATGATGGTATTTTACGGAATTCACCATCCCATAAACTATACACCTAATACTTATTTGTACAGCGTACGCTATCAAGTTCATCGTACATTACGGAAAATGAGATGAATGGAGGATCGACAATAAAATAATGTTAATCTTACAAATATGCATGCCATAATTTCTTATTTCCTGCCTTCTTTGTTTATTCAAGCTTATTACGAATGCATTACGTGTTGAAATTTAAAAGGTAAATAATCCAATGAGTTTGATCGAGTCGACGACCAAGTTTTGATGACGACAGACAAAACGGTTGTTTCTTTAAAAACTCCTACGAAAATTAAGCCATAGTGTTTCAGAGTTAGTCAGGAACTATCAACGATCACATAATAAAAATTGTGTTACACAATGCAAAAATGAATTTACCTAATTTTACGACAAAGTAAACAAACAATATTTTTAAACGGCTTGCCTGACTTTAAAACTACAGTTATAAAGAATTATGTTTGAGCATGGTGTAAAATGTGTAATATTTTCATGAAAGCAGAAGAATTCCGAGAAAAAATGCACAAAATTTAGAGAAATGAAGGAGTGGGACCCCCTCATTCTAGTTACCCAATATAAAATGATGATCAAGACAATCAAACGACTTAGCCATTCGCGTTGAATGTCCATAATTTCAGTTTAATACTCCATTTATGTAATTTTTACGAAAAAAAATCGTTCGCGAAAATACCGTTTTTTGCTGTTGGATCCGATTTTGTAGAAGGTACTCAACCGATTTTTATGCCGTACGTGTTTATACTTACAATGATAATGAGTAATGACGGACGTTATCTAAATGATTACTGTAGGTGCATTGTCTTGACTGTCTCGAGAATTGCTTGAGAAAAGTGATGAAAATTGTGACGACTACAGGGAAGAAAAAGTAATCATTTTTGCTACCTGTTTCCTTCTTTTTGTGGAACATTTTCTAGCTCTGTAAATTTTTGCCGGCAGGTAGCAAAACGTGAAGAGAAAAGAAACAAGACTCAGCAGCAATAAAAAGTTTTTTCCTTGGTGCTTTTCAGTTTTTCATTTTATTTTTTCCTGAGTAAAAATGAAACTGCCTGCATTGTTTTCTCTCCTACCCGACAAGACAAAACAACCGAAAAGCGTAACAATAATCAACATTAACGACAATTGCACTAAATAATGATCGTCAATACGGCAGTGCCTCGGATTTTTATCATTTTTCTTCATATATGTATCTCATTATAGTTGAAGCATGACTCTAAACAAATTTTATGAGGATGTTGAGGACAAAGATAACATGAATTTCTATTTCAGATAGGAAATAGCTTCCAAATGATGCAGTAGACAAAGAAATGAAGTAGAACTTAGCTGGTCGCTAAACAAATAAAATTAGGTAGTAGAAAGAGGTTCTTAATCTACATCCCTTGAGAAGTATGTCTTTATGGTGAATATGTGCCTTCTTTTCTGTGTACCAGTCTCCGGGACGTCAAGGAAAGAATAATTCTTGAGGAAAAGAAAAATGTGCCTGCCAGCGTTTTTTGAGTTTGTGCCGAAGAGTTATGATACGATTTCTCGAGGGTTTCTTTAACTCATCATTAGTAGCTGCAATAAAAGGAAAAGGGTGCATAATGTTACCATTGCGCTCAATTATACCGTGTAATTATTCCACATTCACATTATTTTTTATTATTAAGTGCGCACTGCTTTAGCAATAGAATATTAGATTGCAACACTGCCAAATATAGACGATTTAAAACGAAACATTTTATTATTCCCATTTCTCCTTTAAATTTCTCATCTAGTTTACTATACTTACATTTAAATTAATATGAATATTTTTGCATAAGAGATTAGCGTAAAGTAAATCATATTTGTTCAGTTTGATAAAGCCTTCGACAAAATTTGTCAAGCTCATTGGGCAAAACCTTTCTGCAGTGCCTCATTTCCACGGTTGTGGCGATTCAAATGTTTCATTCGAAATAAGTCCTGCAATTGCACTGTCTGGTAGAATTTTATATTAAAAACTGTTTACGACGACAGTGAGTTAAAAAAGCTTTTTGTTGTTATTACCCTATTACTGTTGGATACAATAATGAAATGACGCATAATTGTAAAGAAAAACAAGTGTACACCTACAAGAAAATAAAAGGGATTCCACCGCCGTGCCAGATGGATGCGCAAGATAGAATTAAAATACCTTTTCTCTTCTTGAACAAGATTTTCGAAAAGCATGACTAACTTTTTGATGATGATGATGACGATAAATGTAAAGTGAAAGAAAAATTTTATCTTGTGACGTCGTAAAATTCTTCTTCTAGCGCTATACAAGAAACACTCATCAATTCCGTTTACTCGGTTTAGGACAAAAATTTAAATAGAAAGGGTACACACAACTTAGAGTGACTGTTTTTCAATTTGATTTCTTTTGTTGTTATTATTAACTTACTACGTTAGTATAAAGAAAAACAAAGTTGTAGGTATGTTTGTAACCTAATATACATGAAACTTGGGTGCGCGGTAGACTGCCTCAATATTTCAGTACTCATGGTAAATATGGCCTGCTCTCTCTATATATACAATTATTTATATATGTAATATCTTTGGAGCTCGATCAGGCAAAATACCACTTCGTGGTCTGTATTATTTATGCATACTTGAAAAAATATTATTTTTAAAAAAGGTTGTGAACATATTTATGCATTATCATTTTAAGATTATATTCGAACATAGGTACTATACCTTCAAATATCTGGGGTAGGGTGACCGCTTGCTAAAGAAAAGTTGAATAAAGGAAAAGCCGACATTAAAAATTCTCTATGATTATATTCCTTGCATTTCTTTTCGATGCAGAAGCTCGGAACCAAGAACTTGAGCAGTGCGGCCAGTATCGGTATCCAGATGTATCTTTTGATTTTTGATTTTGATGGGGTCACAGGGACCGCTGTAGTATGAACAACAGAAGTTTTTCTTTTGCGACATGTAAATTGCAATTTTTATTACCGTTGTCGGTATGCCCGTGAAAAGGAATGATAATGAAATTTAAATGACCACCATTTTCTCGTCCTCACTCCTCTTTAATATCATTGAAATTTAAAACCATCGCACGATAAAGAAATTCTTAAAATATAAATTAATTCAATTTTTGTTAAATGTCTGTTAAATATCCGATTAACATGGGAAAGGTACCTGCAATCACTCAATTTAGATTTTAAATCGGCGCCCAAAATTTGTTAGTCCATGTTTCCATGGTTAATTTTAATTTATTGTTTTATTGATTAAATTATGCAAATGCATATAACATTGTTGGTCAATTCTGACACCGGATATGTATGAAATCAGCGACGCATAATTGACTAGTGCAGAAATTGTGCCAGTTTTGGTAGATTTCAGAGAAGTTTGACATTTTTTATTACATTTTCAAAACTTATACATATGTGGCAAATGATGTCAGTTTCAGGACAAACAAATACTTTTTTAGAAAATCAACACCCCTGTATTGACTAGTCTGCCAATTTTGAACAACTTTTACTGCGATACACTCTAAATCGGAGTTGGGTCGAACAATTTTGAATGCTACACAGTTTTAATGATGATCGCTTTGATTCAATATTGCAAGTGAAATCAAAACTTTACGCCAAATTTGTTTGGATGCGACAAGAAATGAAATTTTACTGCTATCCCAAGTTTTAAATGACAAAGAAAATTGAGCTTCCATATTCGTTATCTCCTTTTGGTTTCTTCTATTTCAAATTTTGTTAAAATAATCAGTTTTTATTTACATTATTATATTATTCATTATTTATATGCACAGTATTAATTTTGATGAATCATTACAAATTCGAAAACATTATATTCGATGATACACTGAAAATCCACTTTCTCATTATACTGCAAGTAGAAGTTGAAATAAATAAAATTCTAACACAACTTCAAAAATTTCATTTGCTATTCTCGTTATCATCGTCGTGTCCCAGTTGGATAGGTTGCCTTAACCTAAGCACTGTTTTTGCTATCGTCTCATTTTACGTCATCACAGCGTTGTTGGTGGTACAAGACTCACACGAACACAGAGTTTTGACGATGATTATCGAAGTAGGCAAAGAAGAGGAAGCTTTGAAAACAGAAGTAATCTTGAGCTGTAACATGGACTTATAAAAGAAAGCAGGAACATGTATCATCCAATTTTATCTACCATCTCCAACTCTTCATCATTCTCTGATTTGGGTAGATTGTGTCGGATGACGAAGAGAGAAGCAAACGATGATAAAAACTGAATTTGGGCAACAGCTTCACTCAATTCTTCTCCCATATGCATTTCTCAGCCCCGTAAAATATTTCTTAAACCTGGATTATAAGCATGAAAACTTTTTAAATAGCGATGTAACAATAACTTTTCTTTGGCGACGACGACGGAATTATCAGACGCATTGTCTGCGATGACGGCGTCGGCCTTCAATTATTAAAGTGTTTTGTGTGAAAGTGTCTGAGTGCGACTCCCTACATAGATGCAATTATGCAATTAAATGATGCGCATAAGTTAGCAATATCTATTTTTGAATGCGCAGTAGAAAAAAACATTTGTCACGGCCACATGTGTGCCCTTTGTGCTGTCTCAAATTAACAATGACAGTGCAGTAAAGAAGCTAGAGAAACTGAATGTCATGGGTTCATTTGATAATTAACGTTGAAGAGGCGGAAGAGTAAACGGAATCCTTTTAAGAACTGTAGTTCTATGTAACAGAGCACTTCAACAATAATTAGACTTTTAAATATGAATGTTAAATTGTCGAATAATTGAAGCTGGCATTTGCTGTTTTATGAAACAAAATACAATCTCAAGCTGGCAGGTGTAACTACAATTATTTCCGTATAAAAAAACATGACGAAGTTGACATGAAAATGACTTTTGCAGAGTTGCTTGGTGGGTAGTATCAAGCTTACTTTGTACTCTTCATCTGGAAATTTTATTTTAAAACGAAAGAACAAAATCAGTTGTTATAAACAGTTTTAACCACATTATTTACGTCCAACATACCTTACACTTACAGTAACATATTTTGATTCTGGCGTATAGTGTAAAGAACTACGCGATACTACTAGAGTTGAGTAAGTTTGTAAAATATCGTGCTTGTGATTACCGCTGTATTCAGCCTTTCTCTGAATTTCAATTGTAATAAAATAGCGTCTATGAACCGCTCATATCCAGAGTTAAGTAATAGCCAGGCAAAAAGGTAATGTTTTCAGGCGTAGCCAGACTTTTTCACTTGATGTAGCCAAATGCGGATGCATAGAAGAATGAAGAGGGCCACACGTGCACACTGTAGGCACATTAAAATATCTCTCTCTTTGCTAATTTAAATATTTTTGTCTGCATGTGTGTGGCAAAGTGAGCAATCGGTTTTTGTTGTTGAGAAATTAAAGAAAGTAATAGTCATGTTTCCCGTAATTGGATATTATGCACAAGGGGTAGGTTGGTCAGGTAGATAAAGATGAATAATTATCGTATATTGCCAGACATAAACATAACCACGTTTATCATAGACACTCATCAGTATCACATTCCACTCTTTCTTCTGAGGAAGTCATTGCATTTCACATTCTATACTTGTATCGTGCCTAGAATTGTTTGCAAGTTGTAGGTTGCATTTCTGTAATACTAATATTAGGATTACGTAGTATTTACGTCTAAAAGATAAATATATGGCGGGGATTACCTCCCTTGATTCATTTACATAAATTAATTTGCACTCTCACGCGACATTTGCCCATTTTTTCTACAAAAGTTAATTACTGATATTTTCTTTATAATCTTAGAGCAGGAAGCAATAAAAATAAAATAAAATAAACTTTTTTGCTTTTAATTATTGCAGATTGTTTGTGCACAAAGACGACGAGAGAGCACAGATTGACAAAGAGATGGCTGCCGCTGCCGCTGCAATAACGGAAAAGTTTGTGAGACGAGTGAATGCTGGTGAACCACCTGCAGTAGTAACCACTTCATCTGCTTCCGCAGCCGCAGCCACCGCATCAAGCAGCAGAAATAATAATCAAAGTTGTAGTGGCAATAATGGTGTCGATTGCAACGGTTGTGAGGAGGTCGTCGCAGGGGTGGAGGACCACCAGCAAAAGTTCCCCATTTGGGTTGGAGTAAACTGTAAACTGGTCAGTGGCATCCATAAATCCACGACCTGTCACGATCTCATTTCGTCCATCGTCCCTTCCTCACAAGACCCCTCCAAATATATTCTCGTCGAGAAATGGAAAAAGGTAGGTTTTATGTACAAGTTTCGTTTAGGCTAATCAAAGATGTGAAGAAAAAAGTAAAACCTTTATGATAAAACAGAAACAATAAATTTGGACATCCATTGCACTTTTTTGACTGTCGACACCAACGAAAATCTTATCAGTCAATTTTGTGTTTTATCAGTATACAAAATTGAGCCGTTACTAGGTTGAAGGGTAGTATTTATTATATAATACAGAAGTGGGAGAATAGCAAGAGACAGGAGGGTTATGTAGTCATTTGATTACACTCATGTCACCAGAAACGAAGTAATAATACCAACAACAGTACTCAAGTGTCTTCTTCGTTCTGGATATTCGTGTGTTATTGTTGGGCGTAAAGAGATTCGTTGGAATTTTCATCCCTTAGCACAAGGATCATTGTAAAAACACTTAACATGTTACCAGTATTAGAACATCTTTATTATTTTCAGCGTGTCTTATCATTATCATGATCTGAGGTTGACAGCTTTGTTAGAAGGGTTGTAGCATTTTCGTTTCTCCATACACCTTATTACCTGTTTTTAAATCAGGAATAGTGTAAAGTTGACTACGGTGATTATGATACTGAAAATTTTGTATTGGACAGCAACTCACGCAATGACGCGGTTTCATCATCGTGTCTTCCATTCGTTTCTCCCTGTTCCAGTATACTACAAATCAATTGAACGGTTTTGTCCCTATTTTGCATGGCTATTTTACTTAATCTGCTTATTGTATACAAGTGACTTGACAATGAACTGTTGATACTCTGCTCAGAAAATGGAATAATTTATGTGAGACGTAATTGACGGAGTGAGTATATCTTTGTGTATAATAAAAATAATAACAAAACTCTATGAAACAATACGAAAATAAGAGAAGGATAAAAATCGTGCTCATGAAAAAGGGACGAAAAGAATGATGCAGACAACGTGGAAGTTACCTTGTCAAATTCGTCGTGATTCTCTTTTTGTGCAAGAGAAATCCTTTACACTTCTCAAACGAAAAGAATAGCAGCAACACCCCTTGCCTCCTTTCCTCCTGTATTCTGTTTTACATATTTCGTGACATATTGAAATCCACTTTATTATTACAGTGTACAAAAACAAATTTAGCATATTATATGTTATTCCCATTTAATCTCTGTTTATACACACATTTTACAGCAAAAAAACTAGTTGAGTTTATAAATCATTCATGTTCGGGGAAAATCTGCATAATATGAGTTGCTGTAACGCTGTAAGGACATGCATACATGAATGATAAAATTACCATTTGCTGAACCTCAAAGTAAATAACTCAATGAAATTCTTACCACTTTCACGCCTCACTCACTCATTCATTGAAGAAAAACGAAATATTAGAATTTCCCTTTTATGCTTGATACATGTCGTCGTTTTCTTCGTGTGTCATTCTATTTTGTCTACACGCTTGGCAGTCCTTTCAGCACTTGAGTTTTAGACAAAATTCTACTTTTTATTGTTCCTTTTTCACTCTTTTTACCTTCTCCTTTTTGATCTGTTGTTTCTGACATCACGTGAGGTAAAATGTTAAATATATTCGAATCAAACGAGTAACATTTGCGTACATTTCACCCAATTTAAGTGATCTACTCCGATTTTACAAATAAGGTATCGCCGTCCCATCTTTATCATTCTCATCGTCATGATCATTGTTTTTCTTCGTGATCATCATTCGATCAAAAGAAAAGTTTTGTCTCTTCTTTGTCTTGAATGCACTTCAACAAATAGTAAAGGAGAGATTCCATACATTTTTACGCACATTATTCTATTATTATTATCCTCATTCCCATCAGTATCATGATGTTGCTAGTGATGAGTGACGATTATCATCATGCATCATTTCCTCACGACGGCACCGTGAGAGAATCAGTTTGTCAGACTCAACAACATCATCTTTATCTCGTGATAGCTTTCCTCAACCACCTCGTCACCATCATTCCCTTCCCTTAAGATTATTCCACTCGAAAGGGCTCGTTGCTGCCCTCGCCTCATCTTTTTAATAAGTAACCACAATGATGAAAATAGATTCAAGATGAGGGATGCTAAGATGAAGTGAAGTTCTTTTGTGGTAATGTTATAATAATAGCAATAACAGCAAAATACATAAAAGTCCAGTCAAATCTTAGCTTGTGTTTGTCGGCTTATTTTTCCCCTTGTGTCGGACATTGCCTGCCGTTGGTATACCACAGAGCACCCACTCTTAGGAAGAACAAAAGTAGTAATATCGGTGTGCCGCTTAATAATAACTATAATGATGTCATAAGTACATTCAGTACTGCTATTTTTCTTCCTTCTCAAATTCTCTCTCTCACACACGTTTTGACTAGGCAAGAGTCCAAGTCCAGTCTAAATCATAGCACCTGCTGCTATTCGCTCTAAAATATTTGTACTTCAGTTTTATAGCATTGGCTTTAAAATGAAATGAGCGCTCGCATTACTGATTTCCATAGGGAAGGTGTGTTTTGTAATGATGTAATGAAATTGACCCCTTTTATACACTTAAATAGTTTTAGCGTGTCGCACGAGGCAAAATTGAGAAAATGTTTAGGTGAGTGAAGAGGAGTCTCTGCATTACAAGATTTTACTTAATATTATGGAGCTCGCTTTACACCTCTTTCTCCTCCTCTTCTTCTATTCTATCGTAGTTTCGTTGGAGAAGAATCCCTTAAGCAGGCGACGGGAATTTTTATATTTTGCTGGTGGCTCTTCTAGCTCATTGTTTAGAGTCGATTTCGTTTGCTGGCTGTTGATAAGTTCGCGGTTTCACCTTCCACGTAATAATAACATATTATAGTTTGTAATAACCCAAGTTCATGATAAAAGTGCTAGTTGATTGTGAGTTGGATGATGAAAGTGAGTTAAATATTTTTTATAATTCATGAACGGAATTTTCCACCGCCCAATTCACTATACTGCCATCGTTCTTTTTAAATATCATGATCGCCTACGATTTACGTCTCCGAAACAGGAATCACGTAAGAATGTTGTATGGATACAACGTTGATTGCTGATGATGACCATGTCATGGATTGAAGTGGATGTGAGTACTCACACACTCATATAAATGTATGTGGATAGTTTGTGTCCATTTCAATTGTTCTCGAAAGAAAACCACACACATTTCATGGAGGTATATATTTGAAATCAGTAGGGCTGACGGGAAAATACTCATCATATCACGCATGAACAGGTAGACTTGACTGTTGACTAATAAGAAAAATTTCAATATCGCATTCCTTTGAAGTCCGTTGTGGGGAAGTGAATAAAAATGTTGGATATCTAAGACATTTACACCTTAGTTAGCCTCAGTTTTTTAAACTCCCCTTTTCTTATTATTAGTCAATTTCAAAAACAAAGTTTCCAGGGAGAGTCTCGCTGTAAAGAGAGAGATAAAGAGAGAGAGTTTTTATTTTAAGGTAAATCTTTTCTTCGGCCGGCCAGTTTTTTCTTGGAGTCCTGCCGTTATTCTTGTGCCCGCTAGCTTACCTCACTATGCTGGTTTGATGAAGTTTTCTGTAAGAGTGGAACGTGAATAGAAAAATGAGAAGGGAATGTAAATAGCTGAGAAGGGTAGATCACCTACCCTAGCTCTGTTTTTTATCTGTTTCCCTGCATCATCGTCAATATCATTGTTGTTTCTGTAGTAAACTTGAGATAATCCCTTGAGGCTCTCATTTAAAGGGACATGGCTAATTTTTCCCTGTTATTGTTATTGTCTGTGAACGCAATACTCCATTTAGCTGGTTGCGTTGATGGTGGTGCTAATGTAAATTTGGTGTACCTACACTGTAACTTGCCTCCATGCAGTTGCCGTACAAGTGGTGATGACTATTTGAACAATGTCGTATAACAAAGCTGGGCCATTTAATACCACCAAAACGAGACAGGTAGAGATGTGTTATTATGTCTCGTGTGTTTGATGTAAGAAGGACTTATTTATAAAAGGTGTCTTCAAGCTGTTGAGTCATGACGGGACCTTGAGCCAAAAGAGCGCACATGTCCACATTTGGGTAACGCAGCCATCGTCTTGTCACACTACAGCATGAGAACTGGGCGACTTGTTAGTTTCAGAATAAAAAATGTTACAAAGTCAGCAACAAGTGTAAGTACGAGTAAATATTTTACTCCTCCAACTCTTTTGCTCTGTTTTTATGCGCTGGTGTTAGGAAATAGTAAGTCTCTCACTCCTACCAAACAGCAATTTATATTTGCCGACAGACAGATCATGTCGAGTGATGGGCTTTGCTGAAAACGTTGCTGGGAGTTAGGAATGGTGCGCGGTGGTGGTGGTAGCATCGTAATATTTAAAATTGCTGAAGGATTCAACTTTTTATTGATGAAAAGTGGAAAGGAGTTTTGTGAGTCTCGCCTCTCAGTCTCTCTTCTCTGCCTGTCTGGCCAGGTTAGCTTTTGCTTTGCTTATTTATAATATCCATGTCACCGTTTAAGCACAATTTGTTATGCAGGCAGGCAGAGATAGCTTGAAAATGTGCCTTTTTCGATTGTAATTCTTTTTCTGAGAGAGATTACAAACTATAAAACATGCATGATTGCACGCTTTGATGTAGAATCTTTAATCTTTCCTTGTCCCGGTCTTGAAATGAGATAAATAAAAGTGGATTCGGTTATTGCTTTACTGCATTAATAGTGCCAGAGCTACCAGACCACATAAAGAGTTAAATTTGGAATATTTTTGTGGCGTGATTGCCTGAAATTATGGAGCAGAAAAACTAAAACTTGAACAGGTGTGGTGAGCAACTTTTAAAAATTGACACAGATGCACTAAATTTGGCATGGTTTTCCGAAATGAGCTTGTACATACACATAAATTCATTCATGTTTTTGGTTTAATGGGGTACGAAATTATTACTATTATTAGCGCGGTTGACTTTACGCGTTGGCCGCATTTTATTTCACTTTACATGAGCTTGTCGTTGTCAATCACTGCAGACTTGATCGATTGTCACTGTGAACGTTTATACCTTTTTTGTGAAATGTAACCTCCAGAATGGCGCAAATTACTCAGCATGGCTTGATTGAAACTAATTGCCCCAATGTATCACTCAATCTTGCCACATTACTGGTGGGTTTTCATTCAATCAGGCTGGCTTTATTTGAGTAACTCTTTCCTTTTATGAAATCTACCCTCCATCTATCGCCTCCTGATCAACAGCAACAGAAGTAAATATTTCAATCTCATAAGCGACTCTACGAAACGAAAGAACCTGTGATTATACTGTAAGGTAGCAATAATTATAGCAATTAGTAAAAGTGGTGGAGTGAAGCACAAACATAACAATGCTACTAAAAGTGAGGAGAGTGAGGGATGAAAATTGTGCTCAAACATCAACTAATCATACGTAATACAATACTGGTGGTGCCTAGCTAGTCATGGCTACCTAAAATGCTTTAAAAATATAATTATCAATTGGAGGATATCTATTATGTCTTTAAGCCTCTATGCCTGCTTCACTTGTGTAATGAGTATGTTGTCAAATTACAATGATCGAACTTTATTGTACTTGGCGTTATATAATGATTACTTTGTGCAGTGGTTTTTGCCTGTGATAGTAGACGCCCTTTGCCTTCGCTTTTAAAAGTCGCCTTTCCTTTCTAATGCCGATGAAATAATTAGAGATAAGAGACACAATTAGAGTGAGTAATAATCAGGAAGGAAAGAAGAGACAAGTGAAAATCATGATCCTATTGACGATTGATGAATATTAAGTAACATGATTGGACAAGCAGTAAATCGACACGTGTGCGTGGAAGAGAGGGACAGTTTTAAACAAATTTCATAAAGTGAAGTTTTTGCTATGATTTGTCTACAAAGGCAACTGCAAAAATTAACGCCACTATTTAAGCGAGACACTGCGTATACTGATGGTGACAGAAAAAGTGTTTAAAAATTCTTTTTAATACTTTTCTGTTACTACAGGTGTAAGTTGTATGTAAGTAACCTTTACATAAACAACCACCATAATTTTTAAAATATTACACTACCAGTTTTTTAACAAATGTAAGTTTTGTAATTTTAGTAGGCTTATACAATTTCAGAATGTTTTGTGAATGACAAGCAGACGCGACAGAATTAAATAATATTTTTATAAGCGATGATAGAGAATTAAATTTTACAACAAACGTAAAATAAAAATGTAAGTAATTTAAAAATCATCGCTTTAATTAATATACAAACTGTAGAATACAAATTACGCGTCGAACCGTCATAGTAATTCTAAAAGTGTTCACTGCCAAGTAGCAATAAATAAGGACTGTCTGTGAAAACGGCACTGAGTGGCATACTTAATTTTTTCTTCTTTTTCACCTGAACCAAGAAACCTACAACGGAGTTTGCCTCAGATAATTCGAATTCGAGTTACAACTGAACTGTAAAACTACTTTGCCAACACTAAGAACGCGTGAGCACACGGTTGATTGAAAGAGTATGAAAAGTGTATAATACAAAGTACCAAGTAGCAAGAAAAATAATTATTTCATAGACACAGTCAGAAAGTGACACGACATGCTTACCAAAAACAAACATTAAAAAATTCACGGGTTTATTGTTAGTATTTTTTCTGTTAGCGATGAACACGAGGAAATGTGAAGTAACATTTACATATAACTAAATAGGGTACCACATTGACATTTTTTGTCATAAAAACACATTCTTACTTTATGTCATGGTTTTTCAGTCTAGTACGCATTAATGTACGTGCAGTTTTGAAAATGTGAATTTGAAAAATAGTCGAAGACAAATAATAATGGGCATTACACGCTCAGCAAGCCACGGTTTGCTTAGAGCAACGCACACTCCTCCGCAGGCTTTCAGTCTTCCTTGTTTTTCTTCGAGAAGAATATTAAATGCTGACCACTTGGATCGATCATCGTTGTCCCAACTGATGAACAATCATCTTAAAGAAGTATTTACCACACCATGGCGAATAAGTGTTGCGAATGGTGGAAGATGACAACAGCAATAAAAAAACGTCTGAATAGAAATTACAATTACGTTGCTGCTTCAAATTCTTTACCATTTGTCCATTTACTACATTGACTGTGGCTTGCCAAGTGATAATTGTAATTGTCTAGTTAATCCGTGTCTTATGAACCCCATTTTCATTTAATGTCACTTATCTGATATATGAAATCTTTCGCTGTATACTTACACCATACAAACAACTACTATTTATGTACCAGACAGACATTACAGAAAAATATTTTGTCCCAATGACCTAATCACGAATAATTTATTTTGGCTTGATGCATATGTATTTGTAACAGGAAAATACCTGATAAATTTCTTTCTAAGACTCTTACTTGATCCCAGTTAAGAAAGAAATTCACTGGCAAAAAAGTTTGGATTCGGATTTTTAGCAGAATTACTTAAACTTTTGTATGCACATGACTACCAAATCTTGGCACAAAAATAATTTTTGGTTAGCAAAATATATTGTGTGAAAAAATCGAAATGATTAGTCTGAAAATGAACCATAGATAGAATGAAGTCATTTGAAAGCGACAAAAATGGATATGAGAGATATGCTTTATGATATAAAAGTAGATTAATCAACAGAAAGGAAGATTTCAATAGTTTCATGTTTTTTAAATTCCTTTAAAAAGTCATTTCTTAAATGTTCCCATTTCTTCAAATTTAAAGGTGTGCTCTAGAAAAGCAGAATGTGACGGTTGCGTCATGGTTTATTTAATCTGTATGATTAAATGTAAGAGTCGGTACTGCTGACACCTGATGAGGAGGCCGAAAGTGTTTTGTAAAAAAAATGAACTGCAGATGATAGATTAAATGTGTTCAGTTGCTGTCGTTTTATCGCCTCTGACGATGAGTGAAATACAAAAATCGATCTTGTATACAAAAAGAATTTTTAGGATATATGAAAACATGGTAAAATAAAATACGTTGTCTATTTTAAGAGTTGAGTTTTGCGAATTGTATTGTATAAAAACGGATCAATTTGTCCATGACATGAAGTTGTAAATTGATATACTTCTAGAGGACGGAGGATTATTAAATATTGATTTTCATTTGTTTTAAGAATTGTGAACAACTTTGCTGCAACTTGCAGCCTGCAAGGCTCATGATAATAGCTCAGTCGTACGTATGTATATCTCTTACAAATGAAAATTACCCTCAAGATTGTCATTATTCAAGTTAGAAATGGGTTTACTTTAGTTTTTATTGTTGAATTTTCAAGTAGCCCAAATACTAGAAAAATGAACCAAGTTCTTCAATTCACCACTGACTTCACAGTCCTCACCCAAAAATTTATTATTTTCTCAATTTACAGATGGAGCGAATGCTGGATCCCAGTGTAAAAATACTAAAAGTTTGGAAGGCCTGGGGAGATCAGATTGGAGACGTTTCTTTTATACTGAGAAGTTCGCCCACGGCCGATGGTTACATTGATAAGAAGTCGTCAAGGAAAGTGCATCGGAAAAGGAGCTCGAGCTATCATTCAAAAATCTGTCAAGTGAGTAATGATTGATACCTTTATGCACATTCATTTGATGTAAATATCTATTGTCTTTTATTCCTATTTTACATAATAAAGTTAATTTTGAGCCTTTCTTGTTAATCTGCAGGATGAAGAGTACGACAAAGAAGGCCATCATGATGCCATGGAACAACTCATTAAGCTCGTTATTACTCAAGGTGAAGCCATACAAGCGCAACTGAAGAAGCTTCGTGTGCAAGAGGAGCAGATTGAACGATATGAGGAAAAAATGCACAAAATTCGCACTTCTCAACTCGGTGAAAACTACGTGGTTGATACGTATTTGAAAGATGACGCAAAAGCTAGTAGACGGGTAAAACACCGCGAAAAAAGTCCTTGTAAACGGACTCATCATGGGGGTCACCATTACCATCATCATCATCACCATCACCACTGTCATCGACAAAAGAAGGCGGAGCATTTGGAAGCAGGCCCGAGTACTGCTGAGCAGTCATATTTGGAAGTTGAAGAAGTATCCAAGGATCCCGGTACAAGCTTAACCGTCCCCACAACTCCTGCTGGTGCTGCTGCTATTGAAACTAATCAGGACGTTGACAGTGAAGAAGCGACTGGTGCGTCGAGTGAAACAATCAGAGAAGAGACGGAGTTAATGGAAAGCATATTTCAGCTAAATTTAAGACTCACACAGGAGGAGGAACGACTGGTCAAACTGGGTTTAAAAATCAGAAAACTAACTGACAAGCAGAGAAAAGCAGAGTGGGAGGAACTCGCAGTGCAAGATATTACCCAAGAGCTAGAACAACTTAAGCTACTCACAAATGATCAAAATAAAGAAATCGAATCGAATGAGAGAGACTTGACAGCTTTGGAGCAAATGCTAGATGACAAACACGATCACATTGCACTTCTCACCCAAGAAATTCAACTTGTGGACGAGGAGAGTGAGTTTTTACAACGAAAGGTTTTGGAGGCCACTGCGAGTAGCAGGCAACAACTTCCTGCTTACCATGAGCAGCAAAATGATCACCCCATACAAGGTTCACATGCTTATCATCCTCAACAATTGATGTACGCCTCACTTCCCACTGCCGGAGTTACTGAGACCATTCTCCCTCCAGAGCAACGCATTACTCAACTCTACGAGGGACAGAGTCCTGCCGACAAGGGCCACGTTCAAATTCAAAGTACGAAATTAAAAAATGTAACAAAGTCGACAGGGCCTTTGTACAAAGCGCAGGACCTGCCTGTTCCAAATTCCTCGGCACCTGCGTCTTCAGTTCACTACCAGTGCCAACAACAACCACCACTACAAGATACATGCAGCAGTAGTTGCAGTAACACGTCCTCTGTGTGCGTTCCAACCAATCAATCAAAACAAAGCGGCGGAAACACAACCGGTAGTACAGATCCTCAAGACAATGACTCCAACTCTGACACCGGGATCAGTTCTCTTCATTCCAGCGTCGACGAGAGTCCAATGTATGTTTTGGATACTTTGGTTTAGTGCTAATTCTACGTTCTACGTTACTACGAATTAATAATTTACAAATTTTATGAATTGTTTCAAACCAATTCCTACAAAACCCAAATTAATTATAAATAAATATGTACTTAATTAAGCTGATCAATACATGTATTTTACGAGAGGAATAAAATATATAAAATATGACAAAGCATGTTACTTATTTTACTTTTTTACCTAAGTTCCAAGTTCAGCACTGTCACTAATTGTAAACTATACATATTCAGTATCTGTCAAACCTTTGAGGACTTTAAATGAAATGAATGTTGAATAAAGAAAAAAGAAAATTTATTATAGCATTGTTCACGGTATATTTAATATATTTATTTATTATGCGTAGTAATTGCAATTTTGGTGGAGTTATGCTCATTTAACCTCTTTACAATTTTTTTCCTTTGAAAAGTCAATGTTTGCGTATTATTCCAGTGAATATATTAAGCGCATGTAGTTTCTGTCTTTTAATTTGGACATATTTTACAACGCAATAATTCTTCATAATAAAATAACGTTCTCTACATAAAATACTCTACTGGAAATAAGGAATGTGAAATGCGCCATTTTTATCAATATTTGGTTCGCGACGCGACTTGGGAATACGAAGAATGTGTTTTGTTACGTTTACTTATATGAGGCTGCCTCATTGAGGCAAATTGTGTCGGTGTTCAATAAGAAATGAGTGTAGGAAGGAACTATGTAAGGGCAGAACCTGTGCAAGATTTGAGCTCAATGCAGGATTTCTCCAAACAACAGAGATTGATTTATAATTTTGTCAACTAAAGGCACATGCTGTGATTTATATTGCTGAGCATTCATTTTTATGGACCAATTGTTTATTTCAGAGCAGAGTGGAACACCCCATGATTCTGCTGATGTTCACCTTCCTTGTCACTGGGTAGTAGATATATTGCATTGTTCCTAAAAATCGAATGGCTAGACTTTGTATTCATATTTTAATCGATTCGTACACGTCGAAAATGGGAGAGTTCATTGTAAATAGCATTTACAACATTTACCTGATTGAGTGATGTGAACTACATTAAAATATTTCGAGTCTAGCACTTTGTGCTCAATGTATAGTCTCAGTCTGGGCTGAGTTTTATGGAAGTAATATCAAGGAATTTGGACACCCACACGTCTGGCAAACAATTACATATAGGTAATGATAATTTAGTAATTATGTAATGTGATAAAATCGAGGTAGTGCAAAAGAAGATGGCAATATATCTCTGATTTTTACTGAGTTTCTTCAATTCTACAAGGCATTTTGCGTACAGTTAAAACGTAAGATAAATTTGAAAAAAGTTAGTGAGCACAATTAGAATAACAGCGATAAGTAGTAATAATAATTAAGCGAGTAGATTCTGTGATTTACTACACCATAGGGTCAATTTAAAGCGTATGGTTAATTACTTTAAGTTGGGAAAATCTTATCCCATTTCATTCATTTCTCTTTGCATGGTGGAGGCTTGATAAAAATCCCAAGAGTGCTTTTACGATTGTTCACTGTGAATATCAAGGTAACCCTAGAGACTCTTTCGTTCATTTCAGCTGCCGAGTTTGAATCGATTTATATTAGTTTAATGACAAGCCCCAACCTCAGCTGAATGTGTTCACCAAATTAAAGCACACAGAGCATTACTTTATTTTAATTTTTTGTTGCACAGCCAGGGAATTATGTGAACAATTAACGAAGACCCAACTTTTTAATTGCATTTACTATCTGGATAGAGAACATTGGTTCCCTGTATATACCCAGGAAATAATTAAATGACGTGGCTATAGCCACAGTACTCTAGAAGCCACATTTGAGATTTTAAATAATAACAAATCTACAACCGGCATTTTTTTGCACGTTCCTGCAAACCATTATTGGTATATAAAGTATTTGGAATGCATAATTTTCAATGCATGTGCTGCATATCATATAATATGCAGCTCCATAACTCAATGTAAAGTAATGCTTATCCAATAAATAAAATAGGATTTTATAAATGTTTAGAGAACTTAGTTCTAACTTGGTAATTGGTTCATAGGTGCGGTTGGGACCAGCACAGTAAAAGGTTAGAGTTAGAGGAGGGTTCATTGTCGTGGCATGGTATTCTTTTTCTCGTAGCTACATTTATCTGCATGGATGGAAAGTATGGAATGAAGGAGAGAAAGAAGGTAACCGGTGTGCCACTACTGCCGAAATCTAAGAAACTTTACGAGGTATCACGTAGTTAAATAAATTGTATGTAGTAATTAAAATGTATTTACAACTGAAATCCAATTCTAGAGGAAACGAAGTGGAAAATTGAAAATCCAATTTACCACTTTGTACAAGTCTAGTACAATTTGACGTTAGCGTCCAATTAGTAATTCATGAAGTGTGAGCCTTGGGAAATCAGGGATTTTACTAATTGCAAAATAAACAGGTGGCCTCCTCCTTGGTCCCTTCAGGTGTTTTACTTGCATTTAACTTTACCTCCAACACAAAGTCTTGGTTTGAAGTGTTCCCAGTATTATTGACCACCTACCGACCTACTAGGAATGAAAAAGTTTAAGGATAGAATTGTTGTGGTGGTTAACGGTGGGACGGTAATTATGAAAACCCTGAATGAGAAAATGAAAGCTTTCACTTTTCTGTCTTCTAGCTGTCCGTATGAGGGCGAAATCCACATTTTAAAAGTGCTTTCTTCCGTCTTTCGTCCAACTTTTATAAATAAATACTGGAGTGAAATCACGTATTTCATATTTATCCCTTTGTTGCTCTGCTTTTAATACGAAGGTTTCTGTACAATGAGATGTTGTGTGTTGCCAACTTATCAAACTCAACCCACCATGTTTCTGCATTGTATTCACGTCTTCCTTCAAAATGGCCTGTGGCCTTCTCCTCTCCGAATAGAATCCCCATTTCTAAGAAGAGTTGAAACTAAAAAAACACGGAAAAGGTCTTGGTTAATGAAAGCTAGAAAAGATGCAGAGGCACGGCGCCTACTCTTTTTTTAACATGTACAGAAAACCCCAATATATGTATTTTGCAATATTTCTACAATAGCAAAACAATACTCATTCGGTTTGTGCTCTCTTGTTGTGAACATTTTCGCCCACATAATTTCACAATCTCATGGTTTTACACGAGACAAAAATCTGCTCAAAGTGGCCAAAATTGGAAACTGGTCTAAGATAGGTTTTGAAACCTTATTATGTATATAATCATGGAACAAGGGCCTTTCTGTCCGAGACTGTATCAGGTTTTCACGAGACAAAAGCAGTAGCAAGAAACATTAAAAATGCAAAAGCAAGAGTCTACTTTAAACAATAACTTGAACGTAATAAGTTGAGTAGTAGACCGCTCTATGGAAAGGAAATAGAAGATTACAAAACAATACCAATGCCACACAAAAATTCACTACCAGCGGTACAAGTATAAGTACAAAACTAGCATTCATACATTATCAAAGTAAACTGACTTCCACGAGGTACATGGAATTCAATTTCCAACTGTTATTTATTAGTCTGCTTGTCCACGCTTTCTTTTTCCCCACTCTCCGTCTCTCTCGTCATATTTCTTGGCATAATTTTCATAATAAATGCCCCCCAGAAACTAAAAAATGAATTGAAAACCAACATCTGCATTATCTGGACATTTCATTGCTCTTCGTCTAATCTAATTTTCTGTGGAATTTTCAACTTTACTTTTCTAGAACAGGAAATTTTGCAGCACTGCTTTACGTAATACCGACTCAACAAGAAACGAAAGCAGTACAGTTGACTAAGAGCATAGTCTTCTAACTAACTACCATGAATTTAAAATGCACCACTCAACAAAATTGAAGAGCAAGTTTATTTTGACGCACAGAACTACTCAGTTCAAATCTTTAGACGCAGTGTTTACATACCTACTTTTATTTCACTGAGGGAGCTTTCGGTGAGTTATATTTCCTGAATATTTTTAAACTGTTATTCTCAAAATCTAATTTAGAAACGTTTTCCTGAGTGGCATTTTGAATAGCAATTTTTTGCATCGTTGCCAATTAGTCGTGTACCTATCCTCTGGCTAAAGGAGTACTACAATGAATAGGCAAAAATGTAGCTAATTCTTTTTTATTGTGTTTTTAATTCAGCTAGAAAAGTTGTCATTACATATCTTTTAGAATGCTTTCCTCTCTTACTCGTGAATTTTGGGACGTTTCCGCTGTTTTGTACATGAACAGTTTATTAACTCAAATGACAGAGTTAAATTGAGCTTTATACCTAAGGGGGTGGTGGTGAAAAGAAAAAGTGCTCACCTTCTTGCTCCGTGGCCACGAATTTGAAAAATAAAGCAAAAAGTATGTGTAATGTAATAGTAAATTGTTCCTTTTTGAAGAATCTAGTAATTTGGATTGAGACTCACAACTTCCAACTCGATCATTTGAATCGTGTACGGATTCATCTGCGGACTATACACAGGGTGATAAGTTATGGAACTAAAAGCTATGATTCGAAAAATTTGCATTCTAAAATACAATATTTATAAGCTCGCTACTCCAATGTTTGATAGCATTCATTTGGTGTTCTAATGGACTAGCATTAATAGTTTAAATGACTTAAAACTGATAAAAATGTCTATATAAGGGCGAATCTGAATGTAAATGTGTTCCTACCTTCGAGTTCATACATAATACAAATCTTTTGAATTAAGCGTTGTAGTTAATGTAACATTGAGATTTGCCTAAACTAATTGCACAATATGGGTATAAAGTCTATAATAAACATCTTCCACAAACCAGAAAGCTGCTTGACAAAAACGATGATCGAGATGGTGACGACGAACGGCGATGAAAGTAACTTTTTCAACTAATCACTACTGCAAAACCGACTTACATAATATCAAGTTCCGAGTGTTCTTTGTTTGGTATCACACGAAACTGTGATACGTATGCAACCCCGCAGAATTGTACTAATTTTATGGAATTAAAGAGGGATGGTGGCTGCAATAAAACTTGCCATATGGTTGCCTGCGTAAAAGTAGATTTCATTATAAAATTGTAGTATGCGTTCCCGGGAATGAGAATGAGTCTTAAGTAAGTCAGAAGAGAATTTCATTTGGACGGATCACTTGTTGAGTCACAGTTCTCGCTTTCTCTGATGATGTCAGTTGTGGACAAACTCTCAATTTATGTAGTGCTTATATAACAAGCTATTCATTTCACCAAATGACAAATATGTACCTACATCACCAAAACTTTCACTATACCTGATGAAACAAGTCGCCGCCCGGTGCAAGAGATACAAATGGAACAGGACATAACAATGATAACCTTACAAACGTATTCGTAAATGATATTTGCTTGATTTTCTGTCTCTCATCACAGGGATCAGCTATTGACGTAGTCGGCTAGATATATTTCAATTTAATGTGGGTGTCATTATACTACCGACATTATTCATTCACTCGACATGCGGTGACTTTTTGTTAGTTTACCTATACCACCACAAAAACCAATATATATATGAATACTGTATTAAGTCATGACTAGTTCGCCTATAGCTAGAAATAGACACAAAACAACATGGTCAAGGTGTCAGAGCAGAGATGTTACATCTGTATCAGGTCTATGCGGAAAGATTCTAATTTTCCTCTGGATTTGTTCTAAAGCTCTGGGAAAACATTTGGGCAAAGTCCAATTTATGCGCCAACTTACCCTTTTTGTTTTCCGACTTGTATGTACTTTGCTTGTTGACCATTCTGAGTGCTGTTGCATCTCTTTCTAAATACGTGTACAGGCTTGTCCAGCACAAAACCATACTTTCCAGCTTCGATATAGTTTAACAGCGAAGAAAGAGAAAGGCATGGAAATAAATCAAAACTTAGTTATGCTATTCCATTCTGCAGGTGCATTATATTTCAAGGAAACCTCAAAATCAAAAGGGGAAGGAAGGAAAATTAAAAGATGCAAAGAAATTATTATGAGCCAATAATGTATAATTTATATGCAGATTCACAGTTTCTGAGGATGAGGAGAGATTTATTATTATTACGGACGAGTTGTTGAATTTTAATCGAATGAGAACGAGACTCACTCTGCATACGACCTTATAGGCAACATCAGGAAGTATTATATTTTTGTTCTCGTCTATTCCTTTTCTTTCATTCAAATGCTATGATGATATATGATGCTAGAAATATTTTTGAACTACGGTAATTAAGCCAATTTCTCCAGAAACTTTTGTGGGTGGAATGTGAGAATTTTTGCGTGCCGCATAGAAATTATATGGCGATACCTTATCGGACTCTTTACGGCTATAATGTGGGTCCCGGAAAGTGCTAACGTCGTCATGATCCACCGGGTTTTACACAAGTCTTTAGTTAACAAAAACTTAAGTTAAATTATAATGCCAGAATTCTATCCAAAATCGAAGTGAAAGTCTCTCAGCTTCTCATACATCCGAAAATGAAATTATCAAAAGTGATTAAGAGTGTTCGTGAATCTACATGTATCAAATTTAAAATAAAACATTCATATAATATATTATATTATTTGCATTAATTGGAAGAAATATTCCATTCTGAAGGCGTATCTCTCCTTCTTAAATATTCTATCGCCTAGAATTTTCTCGATTAAAAAAGTTTTTCCGATTTTTTTGAGCTCTTCGTTTTGTTTGAATTTCGTGTGACTCAGATTTCCGTGTAGGCATTAAATATCACTTATAACGTAATAATAATAAGTGCAGACTGAATATGTTCCTCATCATTCAAGAAAAAATGGGGCAGATACGTGTTTGATGTCGATGGACATAGATTTATTCCAGCAAATCGCGAAAAAATAATGGGATGCTGATTCGTGTCAAATTGGTAGTGAGGAAGGATTCCTGCATTCATTGAAAATCTTCGTTAATATTCTTTCGAAGGAGGAAGTGGAAGAACTCGGGACAAAAGCAACTCAATTAGGACTAGGACTTTTTCTAAACAGCCATCGTAATATTACTGGGAACGTCTTACGGTCTTTGCTAGTATTTACTTTACTTGGGAGTTTCTTTCCCGATTTTTGTTACGAATGAATGTCGACGACTGAGTAAGTTTTGTTTAGTAGTCGCCTTTAGTTGTGGGGACATAATTGAAGCTGATGATGTCGTTACTCTGTAATTGAACAAATCTGCAGCCCACAGAAACAATTGGTAACTTATTATTGTTTCCTGTTTGTGTTACTGCCATTTACACCATTCATCCAACACACAAATATGTCACTCATTTCCTGACCCAAATAACTCCACAAAATACTATGTACTCTATATAGAACTTAAGTTGTGCCTCAACCTGAACAGTAATTATTGTGCCCAGGGAATTATCTTCCCGTTAGTTATCCTCCACGACTTCAAAAAACAGAATCCAGATTTTCTCTGCAATTCCAGAACACGTCGGCCCAAGCTGTGATTGTGTGATACACCCACGGTGAAGTCACCGATTGTGTGCTGTCTTCACTCCCACATACAAATATTCAAGATCAACACACCGAAAACATCCCATTTCACCACTACAGATTTATTTGGGACGTGAAAATGTTACATGCATTCCTTTTCCAATTCTTCTGGTAGATGATATCGAATGTTTTCACTCGCTTCTGCTGTTCCAGGAGGATAAGGGAAGAACCAAGTGCAAAACCTACAAAAAACGGGACTTTGTTGACGTCCTAATTCTCACCTTTTTGCCCCTTCTTGCTTTAGTGAAGGCTATTTATCTACAAGAAGTTCGACTCTGGCTTTGGTGCCGACGAAAGGAAATACATAAAATCGTGCATTATCAAGGGATTTTCGTCAGCGAATTTTACTACGTGGAGAGCTCTACAACTGAACCCAGCCAGGGGGATAGTAGATAATTTGCACGTTTTTACTTTGTTTTCACTCTGTTTTCATGCTCACTCAAGCAGCTTGGTAAACTGCATTACCCAGTTTGCATCTTCAGTTTGACAATAGTTTTCCCAGCTCAAGTGCCCCAACAGTAATAAATGTACGTCGATAAGATGCACTGTAAAAAATCCAGACTGGGTTTAAGGAATTCGGATGTTACCAATCAAAAAGGTAAACAAAGGAGGAGATGGAAAACTTGAAGTATTTCTTTCTGTATTAGTCTCTGAAGAGAAATTCGGATTACTGACTTATTCCTGCCGCGCACGCTAGACTAAATCAGTTCAAGTTTATTTTACCTTGTTTTTCTTACTAAATTGTTGCTGATTTGATTGCAAATTCTTTTCTCAGAGCGCTGAATAACTGCGGTAATTTTCTACTGTCCTTTCTCTATTCCTGTTAATTACTTTGGACTGGGGAAATACCATTCCTCAAAATGATGGTTTCTGAAGAGTGTACGTAGTAGCCGTATAATGAATACATTCGCACATAGACCATTTTCACACTTTTAGTCATTCGAAAGCTACATCAGCAATGCCCTTGCTTTGTCAGCAAACAAGGTGATTTGAGGAAAGTGACCGGAAAATTCACAGACATAAGCAGCATAAGGTAAATAATTTCGTTTTGTGAGCGAGGGACTAGCGAACCAGAAAGGATCAATCAAGCAACCACCAAAGACTTCAATTTTCCTAATGACCCGTTCTGTTAATATTTTATGTAGTCAAGAATAACGTACCTATCTGTATTGACGTCCGCTTTGTGCACCAAATTAAGTTATCAATCAGACAAATCAGCTTTAGAAAGCAATTGCGATAAAGAAATTCCACCAGTTCATGTAACATTTGCACAAAACATATTTCTGTGTAACTAGCATCAAGAAGTATGCTCTGGGTTGCGCTCTATGTTTGATGGAAGTGTTGATTGGACAAATATCATGGTCGACATAAGTATGACATTCTCAATCCATGTCCATTTAATTTCTTGAAATGACCATCAAAAATATTCTATTGGGACATATCTGTGAGATTTTTGATGAGTTAATTTGGGGTAATCTGTTGTTTGTTTATGATTATATAACGTCGTGTAGCGAATGAGTTTTAAAATTGGAGCTTGATTACCAAAGTTAATTCAATTTAATTGTTTTTGATTGAGCTGAAAAGCTGCTTTAAATATTTTCTATATGATATTCATGTCTTTAGATTCGTTATGCAGTACTTTGGTAACTTTACCGTGCATGATGTTTTCAAATGCACTCCGTGCAAACGCTATTTTCACATTTTTGCACATGCATAGGATCAGGGATTGATTTGAAGTATACACTTGAAGTAAAACCTAGCATTTGATATCAATTCTTGCGAAATCTCTCATACAAGTTGTTGATACAACCTCCCTTAAATAAGCCACTTGTGTTATCCGGGCAAGGGCAATACAAATTTTCCAATGATTATATTTATTATATGTTTATTATTATCTTTCCAATGATTATATCTTTAGTGCAATAAATCAGAACGCAGTATCCCCAAAATCCTGATCAAGACTGGAATGGCTTTATTAAAAACTCATTCAAGTAGGTAAGTAAACAATGTTTATATAACTTTTCCTCTTGAAAAAGCCAAAAAATGTATCCTAATGTTTATAACTTATTACATATTTAATTTACACAACTGGAAGTAGAACTTGCAATGCAATTCAATTCAAAGTATCCGTGTGTTGCAGTCATTGAAGTGCTTATAGCAACGCATTACTCAAAATAATAAACGGACCATTTGTGAAACATTTGACTGGAAACCAAATCAACCGCGGCCAGGCGTTGAGATGATTTTATAAATATGGGACCTTCTTTCAGATATCAATTTTCAAATCTAAAATTATGACAAACAATTTCCAGCTAAATATTTCCTAGAAGTAGACACTGGTGGCGTTGACCTTGTTTTTAAAACATTCCTTGTATCAATCTGATCAATTTTGCTCATGTCATTACGTTTTGTTTTTGAAATATTGTTATACAAACATTAAGGCGATGAACATTGCGCGGCGCATATGTATTCCATGGCGTAGGTTGGCTGCCTACGCAATGCAAGGAAACAACCGTTTCATGTAACTTTGGTGAACAGGTTGCTATACATATGGAAACTAAATATTGGGTTCATTCATTAGCGTGTATTTTCAGCAATGGAGAAGTTTTTTGAAATATTCAGAAGTCTGCGAATGAACAAAGGACGATCGGTCCAGTTTCTTCGACTGACTGTAACTGTTTCTGTACACCTTCGTTGTCATTCCCGCGAGAAATGCTGACAAAAGTACGTGGCATTGGTTGTTGTATGGTGTTGGGACCACGTGTCCCGTGTCAGATTATTCATTAGAGAAGGATCGGATCAAGTTACATGTCGCATTAATCAAGGTGAGTAATAATGAGGCAGACTTACGGCTGACATACCAAAACATGTTTACCTCATTGGATTCAGGACGTTGGATTAGTGAAGTGAAGTGTTTCTTGGTAGATAGCCGAGGAGTATAATTACATGCGTATAAGCCTAAGCACAATATCGTCACTCACCGCAGCTTTTTATATTCCCCACAAGCAATTAGTTTGTAAGTATTTAAGTTGGATGAGGCAGTGAGGCATAAAATAATTTTACTTGAACACGTTGACGGAAAATCCTGGCGAAAATAGAATGAGTAGGCACGTGCTATATTCAGATTCTATGCAGTCCCAAGGCAAGCAGCTTTCTATACAGGTGTTTACTTAATTTTAATCCACTTTCTCGAGAAACCTCTTCACTTCCCCGTCCAATCCGGTAAAATGCAAGCACAGCTCAACTCAAACCAGTTGGGAAAGAGAAAGTTAGCTGTACATGGAAATATTCATGTTACCTTTGACTCCCCCTTTTATAAAACGTGAATGCATTCACTCAACAACGTTGTACTAAAGGGCACTCTCTAATGACGACTACCATGATAAAACGATGATGACGAGAGTAAAATTGTTTACCCTCTCCCTTTCTCCGTTTCGTCGACCTGGGGTAAGCAAATACTTTGTGTGTGGGCGAGACAGGGTTTTACATTTGGATGATGAGGGGAAAAGAGATTTATGTGGCCCCGGCTGCCAACATATATTTGGGCATAGGAGTAAAACCACCACATAACTAGGGAGGCACAAGGGCTCATGAATGACGACAGAACAAAAAATATCCTACAATTGTAGAAGGAGAATAACTTGTCTTATTACGCTTATCTAATTGCAACTTTCCGAGAATGAGCACTTCGCATCTACTTTTATTCACCCATCCTCTTCTCTACGTCACCCATTTTCCCTCTCTCCAAAATTACATATCTAGTAATAATCTTCTTTTCTTCATGCTTATCCTTTGTTAGTGGGAACTATCGGCCCTAGCAGCGGTTTATTACAGTGTAGCCCACCACCAAACACTTAGCCATTACCACACAGTGAGCAACACGATGGCGACTACACATGTAGGCAATGTATGTTCCCACTTTCGAGCAATTCCGCGTGTATGATTGTGAGGAACATGCATGATAAAGGCAGTCGTATTTCACCTATACCTAGTTTAACAATCACTAACTTGCAATCCAAGTTGCAAACAAGTTATAATAGTTTTGAGGCAATTTTTGTCCTCCTTCTGCTCCTCTCCTTCGTGCATCCACTTTTTCTCTACTTCTGGCATATAGTGGCAATTTTCTGCAGGCTAGTTTCGCTGATGTCAGAAGACAGCAATGGGGAGTAAAAGACTCCGTCCGAACGTATATACGAGGGAGCAACTTTGCCACTGTCAAGCAGTACGTCTTACTCTGCCGTTGGAGCTCCTCTCTCTTCCTTTCCTCACTCACTTTCTCCGTCTCACTAACGGAAAGTTTCTCTGCTCCTCGCTCTCTGAGATCAATCTTAGATTTGATTAGCAAGAGAAGCGGAAACAAAAGCTGTCGTTAAGTTACTGTTTAAAATAAATTCGGAGCAATTTGATATTTTTGTGCAAAGGATAGGAGCGTAGCTAGAAATAAAGACGAGAACACTTTTTAATACCAAATATTTCCTTCCTTCTAATTTTCCCTTTTCCAGCTTATTTTTGTATTCGAAAATATTCTATCCGAGAAGGAGTGGGGCAATGAAATAATTATTCTGAACCTGTCACCCTTTCGCCCTTTAAAACAATTACAAGTTATTAACTAGAAAGATAGTTTCTACTTTAGCTTTCAGAAACTAAAATACTTGTTGAAAAAAATATTGTTTTTCTGAAATTAAACGCACGCCATTAGCAAAATATTGTACCTTGTATTTATAAAAGAGATTTTAGAATTGAAAGCTTCCGTGATCGCTAAAGAACATCTTTCCATTTGATTGTACCTTTCTCTTACCCTTCAAAAGCAATACGAAACGTACTTACTGTAAAGCTAAGGTAACCTAGGAATTTTGATTGCGTGAATCAGATAATTGTTGAGGACTGCTGCAATTTTGTTTCTTCGGCCAACTATTTATTCGTCCTTACCGTCATTTGAAACACATAATTAGTAAAGTTTGTAATCCAAATACTAATTAAAAACCGCTAAATATTTCATTCAGGTGGGTAAAATCCGGAGCATGTATTTTCTTTCTAGGTCTTTCTGAATGAATAACAATACCAAAGACTGGTGGTTTTCCTGATAGCCATGTTCAACAACGAAACCCTATTATTTTTTGTTTGTAGGACAAAGGAAAAGGAACAACGTATGAGGCACGAACCTGCTTAAAAAGACTTAAAACACACATATTATACAAAGCCTGTCATTAGCGAGTCGCTCCTAGGAAAGTTGCTCGACTGTCCGTCGCCTTCATTTTGAAAGTAGCAGTCAAGATCCTTGTTTGCTCTCTCACAACAATAGCCATTTGTCCGGTCGTACCATTGAAACAAACTAACCATCAGCAAATTTACTGACGTTTCATCCCGTTGACACTCGACTCCCTACTTGGTAAGCTAAACAATTTTTTTTTTCTTTTTAAATTGGGGTATGTATTACTCACTCGCTCTCTCACTTTCTTATGAGTAGAGTTCGCTGATTGCATTGAAATAAATCAGGATGTGCTTTTAAAATCGATTTGAGAGTACTTTTCTTCCAGTAGTACTTTCACTTATCATTTTGCATACGTCACCGGTATCATCATGATCGTCAACATCCTGCTCATGTTTTAGTAGTTAATGCTATAATTGTGTTCGCCGGTAGTTCTTCTATTGGATAATACGGACGAATCTAGTATTTATTTATTTATTGTGTGTACAAAAGTCACCCTTGTTCTGTTTGCGTTGCTCCTGCTACTGCTGTTGACATTTATTTTAATTTCCATCAGAATCCAATTATGCCTTGTTTCGCTCAATTCATCCGACACACCAACATAATATAATGCCTTTTGCGAGGCTGACACAGTGCTTTTAATACTTCGAAAACAAATATAGAGACAAGAGATGGAAAATGGGGTTTGGCTTATCCACTTGCATAATAATCATAGCAGTTTGGAGGGATCCAAATAGTCAGTTAGAAGTGCTACATAGTAGCAGTCAGCGACACGATTAGAAACGGGCCCTGTTTCCCGTAATACAGGAATTCAGGAAAGGATGCGGTAACAAAGTCTAAGTAAGCGCATCAACAACGATGATGAGACTCTCGGAAATGTTTGTCTTTCCTTGCTTTTCTCTTCTTTCATTCTTTCATTTGACTAATCTATGCTAGTCACTTGGGTTTTTTCTACATGAAATAGTGAACAGGCTTAAGACGTTTAATACCGCGTAAATGAACAGAAGAGAGTTTAGTCATTGTAATCACAGACTAACTTAACTTGAAAGCCCACATCATCACATTCGTCATGATGGAGTCTTTGGTGCACGCTGGAAAATAACCGTTTTATTTAATAGAAGGGAAGAGTCGACAAAGTTGAAAACTTGAGATTAAAATTTTCTCTTGACTTCTCTCACTGTGTCTCTTGTTGCTGGCACACTCTGTAGATAGGCTAAGAAAACGGTCGCCATCCTGGTTCTAAACGGAGATTTAGTGTAATTCTTCTGTTGTCTTGTTTATTGTTCTAAATGACATTAGTCAACAAAGCAGAAATAGAATGTACAGGCGGAACCTACAACTCCTTTTCATTTGCTTATATTATAACCGGGACATAGAAGACGACATGGCAATGTAAAAATAAGTTTTTTAAAAGTACAGGACTTTTGACTTTTTGTTCTTTGCAAGTAGGTGGATATTTGCATATGGCATGCAGAATTCAGAGCTTATGTAAAGCGCAGTGTACACATTTTGTTCAAAGCATACATGTCATACGAATGACAACCAGCCATTGACAGTTTTTATTCTGCAATTTCATTTATTTGTCTTTATAGTGTTACTCATAGTAGATAAAAAAGTTTTGCCTATAAAAATCTTTAGAATTGAATTTTATGCAGTTGAACTTTGAACTACTTCCTTCTCAGAAGGCAGACACTCAATACACAAATCGTAACTGGAAGGAGTTGACAAAGATGAATGAATGCATTTGAACACTTTTATATTCGAAACTAATTCTCGGCGTTATGGTATTATAGAATTTACTTTTTATCATTTTGTTTCGAATCGAGTAGATACTTTAGTAGTGTTGTGTGTGCAGTGTTTAACATCTTAGCTGTATCACTTCTAATTTAGTTGATTGTCAAAATTTCCAGCAAAAAGAGAAATGGGTTCAAAGGAAAATCAGTCTTTGATAATTTCATCTCTGAATTGTCAAAGAGGAAAGACACCAAATAAGAATTTGGACCGTTATTGGTTTCACAGCTGAAAATACGTTTAGACCGTCTCCTCGTAATTTGTTTCTACTATTATCCATTGACTTTATAGTTTTCTCTTTCTTGAGGCGATTTTCTTGCTTTTCTTATAGTTAAAAAGAAATAGAACAATCCGATTAGATTTGATAGATCCCATATTAAATCCATTGCACTTGCTCAGTGGTCAGATCCGTAGTTGGAAACGTGTCTCAAATAGACCCAAACTCATTTGGAGGACTAGTTCGGACAAGCATTCCTAGCTCATGTATAATCCACACGTGAACTCCGAGTGTCTCAAATTGCACATGTGTATGTCACACTACAAACTGTTCCCTTGAATTTTGAGTTTCATGACAAGTCATTTCATTAATTAGTAAGAAGAGGTCACTTATGGGTTTGACTGCTTGTATGCAAAACGTTCAAAAAGTTGTAAGTGGCCACTGAGAGAAAGTGATGGACGGATAATGAAAGGAAAACAACGCGAATATTTGACAAAAGCATATGGAGTTGCGACATCTTTTAGGTCACCAAATTCATAAATTTTCAGCACCATTAGGCAGGATAAAGTACTCTCTTTATTCCTCGCACTTTCTTCTTAATTCCATATGTACATTTCGCTGTACAGACAATAAATTCACTCGGAGCAGAAAAACAGCAGAGAATTGTCATTTGGGGATTCCTAGTTGCCTCACGTAAGTATTTACGGGTTTCTTCCTTGTTTTGTTTTTTGGACTGAGCTGAAAGAGGAAATGAAAATAGTAGTGTAAGAAGGAGAGCCGTTGTCCTCACAAAGGAAATGTAGTGAATTTCTTTGCATTAAGTGAAGTAAGCATAGCATGTCATGATTGACTAAATCTAAATACTACAAAGTTAATTAATTTTGTTCAACGTTTTCTGCCGTCCTTTTTGTGTTACGACGACAAAGTGCCCAGAAGTTTATAATTGTTGTTGTCGTGGTTGTTCATGCTACTAACAGCAATTTAGGAGCTGGACATAAATATGCAGAGGATATAGTCGAGCATTATGCATGCATGCGTGCTTAAGGATGAAATAATGCGAGGGAGGGAAAATGTAGACGTGGACGAAGGATGAGGCGAACTAAATGCTGTTTTATTCTATCAAAGTGGCACTAGCTTTCTAAACGGTTGCGTCTCAATGTTTATGTAAGCTCACTTAATATGATGTGTGCCAAGTTTAAGAACCCTAAATCAGGACGGTGGCGATGATTACAGAGAAAGTACATATTTACCATTTGTATATGTTTGCATTTTTCCCACGCCCAAAGTAGACAAGTTAAGAAGTTGGTTACAAAAAACTGCACATTTATTACCACATTCATCTCTGATAGTCACTTGTCGCTGAAAGGAATCTCTACGCGATGCAACTAAGTTAAGACTTTTTGGTGTTTACGCAAAAGCAGCAGACTGCGAACTATTATCAACAAATGCAGTAACAAATTTTTTAGATGCTTTAAGTTTAAATTTATATTTAAACAGGACCATTAACATCTTCTTTCTACAACTCTGCAAAAACACATAACATTTGAGCAGTCAAAATATTACTCCCACATTTTATTTTATATAATATATTTTTGAAATGTCGAAAATTTCTTCTCTATCCATCAAAGAAAATTATTGCATACATTTCCTAAAAGTAGAACATATTTCAACATGTATTCCACGTCACTGTAGACATACATACGTTGGCGTCATTTTTAAAGACAAAAAAATAAAGAAAGCAATAACCTTCTTCGACATAAGGACAATCCAGAAGAAGGTTGCATTCTAAAGAAGGAATTAATTCTTTGTGTAACTGAATTGCATTAGCGTGGTGAATTGAAAACAATCTAAAATGTTTAAATATTCAATTTCATTTTCCATAGCCGTAAGAGTCGCATTCGATTCTACGTTTTACGGCCATCATTGTATTAGTCTCATTTTTTGCTTAGAATAGACGAAATGTATGAGGGAACTTCTCGAAAAATAATGCAGCCTTTCAGCCTCGACCGTCCGAATGAGAACCAATAATCAAATCAATGTCACAAACAACTGCGTAAATCTTACACGGAAAGTGTCTGACCAATCCGGCAATCGTATATAAAGCAGAGTTAGAATGAGTTTCATTATGGAATTGTGTTTCTGCTTAAAGTAAGCGGAGTAGAAAAGTAAATTTCAGAGAGCATATTTGAAGAACTACTTTTTTCCGAGCACATGTAATATCAATGATCAATGTAAACCAAATTATAATCTCTAATGTGCGAAATGTTTGTTACGTTGCATCAATATATAAATTTGAATGGTGTATTTACTGGACACAATGTGAAGTCAAAATTAGATTACGTTTACTAATTTATGACAAGTTGGAGACATAAGGTTAATAAATATGTGCAACGGTAGTAATCGAATTAGCAGACATATTAATGTTCAATCACTATTGTTTGAGAAGTTCTTTTATGTTATGCAACTTCATATAGTGCTATCGGTGTATTTAAGAAAACAGAAAATGTAGGCAAAATAGATTCCTGTCAGTAGCAACGGCAGTCATAAAAAAGTGATAGCCAAATTTGTCAACTAACTGTATCTCACACAAATTAATTTTTTATCAACATAGCGCCAGTGAATACAAAGTTTGTTGCAACTCTCGACAGCGTGATAAAAATAATGTGAGCATAGAACTTGGTTAAGTAAATTATAGTAGGCGGAGAAAGTGAGTGTTGCTTTACTATGGGTATCAACAAACGAGTAGAAATCCAAATTGTTTACAGTAGCACAGATACAGAAAGGTAGAGGACAGGACAGTAAACAAAAAATGTCTGCAGTGTGAGCAATGTGGGTGTTAGTCTATAGCTCATTATTACAAGCTACTGCTTCATGTTTCTTGAGTGTCGAATGTTGTTTCTTGTTTGGAGTACCGAATGCCACCACATAAATTAGTAAAAAGAGTGGAAGAGCTATTACAAGAAGGAAAACAAAGAAAGTCTTGAGCATGTACGCCTTACGATATGAATAATCACGAGGCAAACGAACAGAAAGGCATGGGTATCTTTTTCAACTGACAGCATTTCATTCTTTCGTTTACCCGACTTTCTTTTTGATGAAATGCGTAGTATGAAAAAGCGTGTAATCAAACTTATTTCGTCTTCATTGCTGTTCAAAGGAACCAGCAAAAATAGCACAACTTTTCAACAAAATCAAAATATTAGTCATAGCAAATGAACGCGGATTTTGTAGGTATGCACGCACAGTCTGTCGGCTATCTTAAACAGTATGTACATATAATCCGTCAGTATCGCATGATGGATTGAAACATAAATATAAACCTATTTATTCAAACATGATAAAACCGGCTTCACGAACGACAGCCTAGTTACTGGCGTTGGCGTATCAATTTGCTTTGACTTTGCTGGTGTTATTCTGAGATTATTTTGTTTAATCAAATCCGCATTGTAACTATCACAAAAGGAAATAATGAACAAGTATTGTTACATTCAGATGTATAACAGTTTAATTGAGAGTAAATTGAAGGTCATGTTTATTCCTCAAGACAACTCAATTCGTGACTCTGAAGTGAGAAAAACAAACAACAAAACCCATTGAAGGCGTCACCATTTTGAATGAATCAAAATCAATAAGAATAGAGAGAAAGTCAAGTTTCACTTTGCAAATTTTCTGTCAATTCTAGTTCTTATGTTAATGGTGACTGCCATGGTGAATATTGTAATAGATCAAGGAGGAATATACAACCAGTCTTTACGTAGTACTACAACTCCTGAATTTTAGTCAATAAAAAGGCCAATACATGAACACCCTAAATTTAATGGTCCGTTAATTCACTTTGAAATTCCATTTCGCAGTGTCGATTATGAATTGTGTGATTTATGGTGATTACATTAGACATTCTTACAACTGAACCAACAAAGCTTTTACGTCATTTCTCAAGAGGCCCACAATTCAATTTATAGGCAATTGTAGAAACATTACAATTTTCTGGAGCAAATTGTGAGCCGGATTTAATCGTAGGTAACTGAAATTCAAAGTTACGACAGAACTTATCTCTTCTAAATTAATGTAAAAATGGAGCTGAAAGTTCATTGCCTCATTGAAACTGGAAATCAATTGGCGATTGTAGGAAAAAATTCTCTAAAATGTTCTAAAACTTTATGTGCTTGACAAGTGTTTCATATTCCATTTATTGTTGGTGAGGGGCATAACCAGCACATTCCTAAACTAGCTTCTTAATTGGTTTGTATAAACCAAAGATACTCCGGGGTGTTGTATTAAATATTATCGCCACGTAATTGACAAGCATGATTGTCGTAAACAATATCTCCCACCAATCACCCGACGTCGGACATGCTTGCAAAAGTTCACCACGCCTAAAATAGATAAATGAAGAGGAATGTTATAAAAATTTGGTGCACATTGTCTCACAGCAGTCATAAATGAGAATTGATGGCGCTGTTTGAAGTTGGCTTCAGCAAGAACGGGAGCTCGACAGTGCTGTAAATATTTTTTGCCTTAAAAAGGTTACCTAAACTCAAGGCGGTAACATCATAAAAGAAACTTTCTTTCGTAATTGCGCCTCTTTTAGTCTTGAGCGAAGAAAGTCATTCCCTGGGCAAATGAAAAAACTGATTTTTAATGGTGGGATAGCATGGAAAACGCGCCACGAAAACTATTAAATAATAAATAAGGCTTCAACAGGCAAATTGATTACAAGTTGGTATGCAGCCTTTGTAAACATGTCTTACGTGTCAATCAGCTTCCTACAAAAAATTAATTTGTATTTTCATTTTCATTTTTTGTAACAATTTTTGAAATCATGTAATGATTTGACACTTATTTTCCGAAATGTACACTTCAAATTTTTCTTTACTTTAATAATCAGCACTAGACAACAAACTCCGTTTTAAAACTCTACACTGGAAACTGTAAACTCTTAGAAAGAAATGATATATGTACATACACGTTATCAATTCACGCACTATGTGAATGTTAGACCCTTGATCATTCATAGCGCCGTTTTTGCTGCCTAATATTTTCCATTCTCATGCATATTCATGTTTCCGACGAGCCACAAACAACAGAAGTGTGTACACAAATTTCCCACTGTAGATTAACGTGTCACATAAACAAAAGCGTTGAATTATGCTTGTATTTGTAACAGTAAAACTCATTACTTTCACCGAAAGCACTCATTGCCTTGAATTACTTCTACGTTCAGATGTTATACGCTGTGTATGTACATAACTTGTAATTTTGAAAAAAAATGTTCTTATTTGTTTTGCTTAACTTTTAGATTACATTACCAAATAAACAGAGTTTACTTATGTAACTGCAGACTGTTTGAGGTTGCCGCAAATGAAACATGTTTGAACGACTTCCACTAAAATTAAAATCTGTCTTTTACCAGTTGCATTTCAGAGAACACTTCGTTTATCTGATATCAAAATTGCCCGTGGGTCGTCGCAAATATTTGCTGCCATCACATCTGGTTCTGAGAGATAAGACTCCCTGGACTCTCCATGATTTCAACTTTTTCATAGCTCCAAAATTACTTGAAGAGAAAATTTTCTCCGGTATTACTCGTCGCTTACGTCACTAAGGAAAACGACTACAACATCAAAACGCTATCTGATTTTTATCGGGGCATTTCTTTTATCAACCTCATCTTTTTGACTCAAAGGAGAAGAAATCGTAACCTCATCGTAATAGCAAGATGAACTACCTTAATTGCTGTTGTCTGCTCTTCGCCCTTTCCTCTCTCCTCTTCGTAGTGATTTCGGCGTCAGCCATCTCATCTCAAGAACTGAAAGATGCCACATTGACGGATGAAGATCCAGGAAGCACAAACCCTGACAGTCTGAGCATGCTGAGCAAAAGAGCCCAGTGGAAGAATTTAGGTGCTTCATGGGGAAAGCGAGCATGGGCCGATATGCAGGTAAAATAATCTAAATGCATCTATTTATAACAAATCAATCTGTTTATGTAAATTCAATTAATTACAAAGACAAACACAGAAAATCAAAGCAAGTTTTCCTGTCTACCTTCGAACGGGAAAATTAATCGAGTAATTGTTCTTCGTCTGTTAAATTGTTTGTTTGTTCTTTGTCGGGTCTCACAATACCCAAATCATTTCTACGTAGCTGAACAGAATTTCTATCTTTTTTTTGTTTCTATCAAATTCTCATCTCTCCGCTTTGTTACTTGCCCTTGCACTTGCAACAACGAAACGTAACTTTTCTAGTTTTTCCGTGATTCTTTCTACTTAATTTTCCGCCAACGCCGACTCCTCCCTAACTTCTATTACCTTAAACACGAGAACTAGATATATAGGAGAAAGGATGCTGGTGCGGTAGAAAGACGAAACCTCATTTCCTATTGCTTATCCCTTTTCTTATGCAAAACCTCGTGATCCAGTGAGTAAAACTTGCAGCATCATTAATTTCTTGTGACTTGGACGGAAACTCTTGGGCCTGAGTCTGAACAAAAAAATAGACAAGGGCGATGATAGCACGTGTTAAGCTCTCGTTCTTTCTCATAAGCAAAGGATAATGCAAATGAGCCCTTGGGATAATAATGCTTGACTTATGAACAAGCTGCGTAGGTGTTGTGTTGTAATGGTTTCTGGGAAGTATCAGTGTGCACCCGTCCGTGTCTGCCAAAATCATGCATTTCCTTTCTCCTTCCACTTGATACATATTCCTGTAAATACTGATAACAAGAGATTTTACTACCCTGTCCTTCCGGACTTAGCTTCTTGAGGAGTTATTTATGATATTTGCCTTCATTATCATTGCAAAAGAAAGTGGTGCTGAGGGAGATTCCAAAAATGTAGAACAAAAGCATTACAAGAATTATCATGGTCATGACTTACGTGTGTCTTTCTATTTGCTCCTATAAATTATCTTAACTATCTAACTGGTACAAAATGATTTCTTTATTTTCCACTACTGAAACTGAACAAGCCTCGTACAAACTCATACAAACCAAAAACTACTCAAAATCAAGGTATGTAGCGATGAGTAGGTATTTAGTTTGATGGAAATGATTATCAATAGTCAAAACAAATTTTCTGAACAAAAAAGACACCAGCTCTATTTTAAAACCACTTACAATTTCCAAGAAAATCCCATCTCCTATTTTCAGTTTATGCTAGTTCAGTAAACCTTTAATTAATAATTCTCAATAATAAAAACAATCTTTTGGATAGGCTCAGATAAAGTGATGCACTGCGAAGCGGAATCTCGTGATGTACATACCCTATTATTATATACTTTCACTACTTTCGCGTTGCTAGCGCCACGTTTTATCTTACAATTGCTGACCAAAAGTGATGACGCCATTGAAAAGCAGGAATATGTGAGGGAAGAGGAGTGTGTGAAGAGAATATTACTTACATGGTTTCATTTCCCAATACTCTTTCGTTGTTGTTGCTACGATGTGATGAAAAAATAAGAAGTAAAATTGATTACATGATACTCTTTTCTTGACCGGTTTGGGTCCTGATCCATGAACATGTCGTTTTTCACCTCGTCTGTAATGAATCCCTGGAACTTAGAAGGCATGGGGCAAAAGGAGAGGATGGGATCGACTAAGTGCAGCCTGGGGGAAACGAATGGCTCCGTCATCAGACTTGGCCATTGAGCCAAGCAATGAGTCCGATGAGGTTTTCTATGGAATGGACAAAAGACCAGCGGATTGGTCAGGTCTTAAAGGTAAAGTGTTTCCATTCTTTAAAATTTTGTTGAAAAATATTCCTTCCGCAATACCAGGGTTTCATTAGATTCTTTTCAAAGCATCATAATACTGAACAGTTTTCTCGCACTCAAGCAGAAAAAGCAAAGGCTTTTGGGTGAACATGAAAAATAAAAAGCGGCCCACCACCGGCTGTCTGTCCATCAGGATACTGGGATTTTTATGAATGAACTTAATGTAAGATGTCTGCGAAGGCGGACTCTGTGGTGCCTTTCAATAAGTAAACACATCCTTCTAAATAATGCACTGCCACTACAATCATATTGCTAGTAGACTAACTTTATAAAACGGTAACCCCGTTGTGCCACATGTGTATCGAATATGTATTTATAACTAGATTTATTGGAATCATTTTAACCAAGCGCTGCCAATTATATGATCAATGTTTCGTCTCTAACATTTTACTTTGCCAATTGGAAAAGTATGCCTTAAGTTGAACGTTGCTCTTTCAATCGTCCTATTATTCATTTTAAGAAACTGATATAACCAAGGTAGCCAGGTAATAAAACCGTCCGTTTCCTTTCAACTTTCTCCGTTAACAACAAAAACATGAAACTGTTTGTTGGGATTTTCAAAACGGGATATTTGAAAAAAGCACAAGGGAGAAAAACGGAGCTGACGATATTGCCACCAAAAATGTTATAAATGTATGTATTGTAGGGGAGAAAGCAGGAGAAAGTTCTTCAAATAAATCCATTAAATACACTAACAGTAAGCTCTGCTACTCAAAGTAACGATTCCATTTGAAGCTAATAACGATGGGTACGACATATTTTGCAGGAAGAGACTCAGATTCTTACAAGTATTCTTATTCACATGGGTAATGCTGAGATTCACTGCAGCAGGCCAATTCATTCAATGTAAGAAAACGTGAATAGTAAAAGGTTTCTTCAAAACGTTGTACCGGATGAAGACGTTAAAATGTACAAATTTTGTAGCTCTGAGGAATGATTCTTCACCTAAAATAACATAAATAAACACGCAGAACCCGAAGTCCATGAATGTATTCGGGTAGCATTTGAGATGAGATGAGAGTGAGACAGTTGTGAATAGAAAGCATCCTCAATGTCTTTCGTTTATCCCGAATTTAAACGCGTTTTGATGTTATTCAGCAGTTTTTTATTAGTCCAAGTTGGCATTACTAAACATGATTTCTTTAAATGTTTATGTTTATCGTACATGTCCAAGAATCTGCAGGTTTGTGTTAGTTGACAAACTGCTGTAGCCAGGGACGTTAAACAAACAAAAAGTTAAGACTTGAGCAAATTTTGTTGGTCTCGCTTTGACATTTTTTGACATTTGCCGTTATTTGACATTCAAAATCTTCTAGGAAAAACGAAGTCAACACGATTTAACTTTTGCCGTGACAACATTTTCCTCTTGTCGGTTTAATTATGAAGTATTCGGGAAGATTGCAAAAAGTATAGAATACGCACATTTATAATTGAAAAAACACTACGTAATGTAATAATTTAATTGTTAACTTTCAATGCCTTTCAAAAACAGGTGCAGTAATGCAATGGAAACTTTTGGTAACATAATTGAAATATGTCGAACATCACGTCGATTACATATTTGAAAGCAGTTACAGATTTGGCAATTTTAGCGAAAATATACACTAATAGCAATTTAACCTAACTAAATACTTGAATTATAGAGACCGGAGTCATGTACTGCATACCTACTACAGCCATTATAAACTTGTGGTGTTTATGTAATTAACCGTTTCACATTTACTGGACAACAGTTGTTATACCGTAACCATTGTTGCATCAAATTCCTCTATGGAATAAAAATTTCCGTTCTTTCATCATCATTAAACTCCACCACAACGTCAACGTTTAACGTCCTATGTCTCACGATACGGATGCCATTTCAAGAATTATTGTAGCAACGTACCCCAGTTGGGTTAGATACCGTGGTATCTAATGGAACGGTTGTTCCATTGGTATGTCCCATTTTCTGGCTGGATTAGGTTGATGAGTTGTTAAGATGGCTGAGAGTATGCATGCAGAGACAATGTATAAATGGCTGTAAAATCTTACAAACACAACTTTTAATTAGAAACAAAATTTAATTAAAGCAAATTAAAGAGAGAAGTGACGCCTAGACTCTACTCCGTCCAACTGTCATTAACCAACTTTCCACAAGAGACTTGGCTAGCCAGCAAAGGCATTAGCACAAGACGCAAGGCCAAGAGAGACGAATCAGCAACCAATAAGTAATAATGAGAATTCTTTGCGTCAGTGTCACTTTTCCTCTCTTCTCCGAGCATCTAATCTAACTCTTCCATTATTTGTTGTCATAGTAGAACACTTTATTATTTTCTGTTCATATTGTTCAATATACCGTGTTCATTCTTAATGCCACCATGATACGGTGAGCTGATTTCGTAATTGATTTTAAAACACAATTAAAAATTCATTTAATTAGATAGGATAATATAGAGCGCAATTACTCCTACACACAATGGTCTCCTGCTATAGAGGGAGTTATATTTTATTCATTCGTAAATAAAATAAATGAAATCTGTAGTATCATAAAATATTCAATTTTTATGTGATATCCAAGAAGGCACGTACTGCGGACGACAAACAAACCGGTGATTGATTTATTAATACCACGTTGTATAGAGCTTGAGGGTCGTTCACTATGAGGTTTCAGTCACTGCGACTCCCCTGTCTCATTTTTACCCATTATCTGCTCTCTGGATTCCGTGAAACTAGACATGATACTCTGTGCGAAAGCCGCACATCGCAAGATTTGTTCCGCGGCACGGCACTGGATAGAAGTTGTCTCACATTGTCTCTGGTTCGTTATCAACTGGTGAAATCTGTGTCATTATATTCAAACCCCATTCCCCGAAGGCATGTCATGAATTGCTACAATCTGTTTAAATTTAACAACTACTTTGCCTGCAAACTGGTCCAACGAACGTGTAGACAACCTGTTGTAAAACTTATTCATTCCAGTCGGTTTATTAGTCATCATTCCGTGACGGCCGACTACGTTCAACATTGATGGGGCATGGCAGACAGCGTTACGTTGGTTCGTCCTCATTCTGTTTTAGAATCATCCTTTGCAATCCGTCACCACCTTCGTTATCAAATACAAACTTGATAAACTGGACTACAGGGAAATGTGTATGGTATTTCTGGTGCAGTACACGTTTGTCGGGTTCATCGTAGGTAATAATAATAAGTTGACTCAAGGCACGGCAAGTAATTTTCATACGCAAATCCCTGCGTTTCCACTGTATTAAAAATAAATAAATGTGCGTCAGTGCATTGGGGAAAGTGACAGTTGCAGGTACCCTAGCTAAGCGAAATTAATAAGGAAATGGCTGAAACCGTTCACGTGGAAAATAGGTGGGGTGTAACTCAACCCTGTGCATAAATCGTCCCATATTTTAGCATGCCAGCGCTTGGTGTGGTGTCACCTGACGTAATGCAAGGAAGGAAGTGGTCGAAAGTAATCCGTCGTGCTAATAGCTTTCTTATTCATATATATTTAAATGTATGCAGGTTCATGGGGGAAGCGCGCCGCCGGACATTCCGCTTGGAGTAATCTTAAAGGCTCCTGGGGGAAGCGAGCAGCGTGGAACAAATTGGATAAGGCTTGGGGGAAACGGTCTGCAGATAATGGTCAGTAAAACTTAAAACACATAAAATTATGCCTAAGATACCGCTTGCACATTACCAAAAACAACAAGCAGTCTGAACTTTTGCATTAATGCAGAGTCTGATTTTGTTTCCGACTGCACAATACAGAAAGTATTGGCTTGTCCCCGTTCTAGTTCTACATACATTTTGTAATAATGGCTCCTCTGTGATCAAATTTATTGTCGCGTATATTTACTATTGAATATTATGTTTCATGGTGACTCATGTGCGCAATAAACTAGCGACATCACAATCTCCCCGTGTATATCTACGTTTATAGCCTTTGCCGAATTATTTTTTGTAAGCATCGCATCCCTTATATTCTGTTACTTTCAGCCATTTTTCTTTCTGCAGTCATCGTCATGTCAGTTTCCTTATGCATAGACTAAATTAATTTAGAAGAAATCAATTGAGCTGAACCAATTCTCAATTAAGTACTGAGTGATATTTTCATGGAAGAGTAGGGCAAAATTAGACACTCTGAATGATTTATTCCAGTATTTGGTGGAATACAGGACACTACTTTCACCATTCCTGTTCCACCATTACCTATAAATATTAGACAGGAAAAGTTTTCCAATTGGAAACAATGGGAAGGAGAAAAAACAATTGCGTTTTTTTATTTCGGTGTCTGTCATGCATTTCTGTTAGCCATAATTCTTCCGGAATATTTATTATGTCTTCGGCGAAAAAGTTTTGTGATGATATTCATCCATTCACGATTTCTTATTGAAATGCACGTAGTTTATATTCACATTCCAAGAAAAGACAGAACCTAAAACCGTTCCAACTTTTCACTAAATTATTCTCTTGTTTTTGGAAGGGGAAAACGCAGAAAGCGGAAGTACGAACGAATTTTCTTAACATGTATCCACATACGTATCTTTATTCCCAACAACCTGATAGTATTTTGGTAGTTCACATATTCAAAGACGTGACCAGTCAGTTTAAAAGGTTATGCCCAAAATTTCATTTGAGCAATTTGTGTCAATTTGGAGTACAACTTTCTGCAGTGTCCTCCCCCACAATTCTATATTTCTGTATCACTTTTCTCACGTCCGCCGTCACTTTATGCACAATGCGCATTACTTTTTTTTTAACGTGTTAAGAACGAAGACTGTGTGTGTGAGTATCAAATGAACTGGCCCTTTCCGTATTATTTTTTTGTGTTATTGTGTTTATCTACTACTTTACTACAAGAAAGAATTCGACTTAAAAAACAAAAGCGTGAGTACTTCATGATATTGATTCTATCTCAGTGTAGTTATGCTGGCTTGCATTTTTTGCGTAACCTTTTACGTTGTCACTAGACCCAAAAAAATGAGAAAATTGTTATTTGTGGGAAAGTTCCACATTTTGTTTATCTAGCTAATCGGCTCCTTTCAGTGTGAATGTCGGCAAGGAAGCTTTCTATTTTTATTGCGCAGTGGGAAACAAGAAATTTTTTAATGTGTATAAAAAGTGTATAAAAATGAATAGGGTTTCTTTTTTATATTTGTATTAAGTCAGGCATAGAAGAGAAACAAGAGGCCTTTGTCTCTGTAGAGTACTTCCTTATATATCACTTAAAGTACGAAATAAAATATTTAGATAATTTTTGGATGGACCCCTAATTTTCTATTCTAAGGAAAGTCAGGATGTTGGAACATCCTACTCCTACTATAACTGAAGAGCTTTACACAACCGAGTCTGTATAGGAAGTAGCACCCATGATTATGCTGAAACTATGCATTAGCTTAATGGAAAAATGCGATGGGATAATGTTTTATCAAGTTAAAAAGCTTTCGTTTTGTACACGAGATCAGGGGCATCCGGGCTATAAATATTACACCCGATGAACGCAGTTAAACTAGTGACGACTTTACTAGAATCAAGGAGTAAAAGTTTTTGCACGCGTACGCAAAAGTACAAATCTAGACACTAATAGTTAAGTGGAATTTTGTTTGCAATTATGCTATTGATTTGGTAAGTGCTGTTAAGAATGCTTACGTGCCTATACCCACTACATATTTACATATGTTACGTGAATGAAAAGACCTTGCTTCTATGTGTGAGGTTGTGAACTTTACTGGCGAACTACTTTATTTTTTCTCCTCCAAATCTATCATAATGTCTGACTTCAGTAATAAGTCAATAATGAAGCATTTCTAGCAAATTTATTACTCACAGTACCAAGCCAATGCTGCTGAAGTTACGTGTAATTTAGCTACCGAATTATCAATAACACAAAATACTTGTTAATCAAAAGTGTATCGATACTATTTTGCCATTTATAATAACACACCTAATATGTAAAAATGTCGATTGATACAGCAAAAACTGCCTGGGTAAATTTTTGATAGGCAATGTACTCAAGTCATCAATGTGATATTTATTTCATTCCTAAATGATTTTATTCGGCATGTCTCGTGTTAGATTTCCGTGGTATTTAGTTGTTTCAGAAAAAATCGACAGGATACAGATAGCAATGACTTGCAGTGGTTTCAACATCACTACATAATTATTCCGTCTCTATCATGTAGCGGTTTGGTTATAGCTCTTACAAAGGATGTTAAATTAATGGATTAATTTCTCCCACTATTAGAAAATTGCAACTACATTGAACAGCACTGTGTCGTAAACAAGTAAAGCAATAATATGTATGTTTATTCGACATTGTTTGACATTGAAAGTTTTTTTATTCTAGGTTCTGAATAAAATATAATAAATAGTTTTACTACCATCAAGTTAACTAGGAAGAATGGTGAGCTCATGGCAGGCTTAGTCGTCTTTGTCTTCTATAATAAATTTAACTAATCTGTTTTCATAATCATGCTTCAACATTGACAGGCTCAGGTCGGACATGCTACAAATTCACTGTGTGTACTCGTATATTATTTTGTTTTGGTACCGTCTATTGTCCTGATGATTGAACCGATGCAATATAAAATATAATTTTTATCTTTTCACTGAAAGTAATATTTTGATAGAGAGAAATTTGATAGATCTACCATATTGAAGTTATAATCTAGATACATTGTAGTTCAGCTCTTTAACTGGTAAGCATCGGATCACCCAAGTGTAGAATTTTTCAGTTCTACGGTAGTCTCTACTTCACAGGATCTTTTTGATCATAAAGACTCATTGTCCGCTTTCTCTTTCCTTATATAGCGTAAAATATCCGTTTTGAACCATGTCCAACGAGAAGAGATTAATTTTAACTGTCATCTCTACCCTCATTTCTCCATTTGAGTGCACAGTTGGTCTTGCAGTTGCCTTCCGAGATGTCCTTCTGATGCTGTGCAGTGACGTGTATCGTAGAAAAATAATGTTGTTTCTAGATTCTAGAGACATTCCCACAGTTCCTATCTGGATCTCAACTGGCCATTTTATGTTTATTTAGTTTCATACAAAGTTATATTGACTAAAGTGGGAGGGACCCTTGAATCAACTTCGCAGTATCAGTCGTGACATTTCACCTACTGAAATAAGTCATTCAGAATTATGTAGCTGAAAACCTTGTGCACTTTCACAATACATATTTTTATTATTATTACAATAAGTTTACATATTCACCAACTCAGATAGTTGAACAAATCACTACATTTTTCTCTGCTTCATCTCCCACAACTTTAAGTACATAAACGGGAAAAAGATAAAATCTATTTGAATGAGAACCATGAACACACGATACGATGTTTGAATTTCAAGTAGAACCTGATTTCCATTTGGACTTAGAAAAGGACTTAGGAGAACGTCATAATACCAGAATTGCACGCTGTATATTGTTTTCATAATTTCGTAGAGCATACTAAATCCTGTCTTGTGTACATGCATTTCGAATATTATGAAACTATAAATCAGAAAAAATCAATGGTTCAAATACGCATACTGGTTTCACTAACCGTGACGCACATAATATTTAGAGATTCAGAGGTCGCATTAAAGTTTACTGCATTACGAGAGGGCTTTAGATAGTTTATTTATAGAGTGAAGTCACCTTGCCTCCGAAGGAAATGCACTGTGTCGGATGGTTAAAGCAGGAAGTGACGAGGGAAAACAAAATAGACATGAATATTTTCAATTCGTATGTTTTGTTTGGTCTGACTTCCTTGTGGAATTTTCCACTTCTTGAAATCTATTACGGTATATTTATATACGATGTCAACTGCCAACACGACGACTGTAAATATGCCTACTTAAAATTCTTCGCACGGTAATCTTACGAAAGGTTAACGGTTGAGGTTTAAACTTGACAAATTGTGTTATGATTAAGGAGAAAAGTCTGGAGTCTGAAATCGTATGACTTTGAATATCAAAAGTAGTACCGCCAGAATTGTATGTTAGCTTATTTTGGGTTAATCCTTTTTGCGATATCGCACGGTAACGGATTTTTGTAATCTTAAAAAGAGACTGGAGGCAGTTTTTAAAGAAACTGACAATTTTAAGGTGGAAGATACGTTAACACATGCAAGGAGGGATTTAATTATTGCACGGTTTTGGTCGTACCGTGGGTTTTAAGCATTCAGTTATCTCATCGAATTCACTTGTACGAAAACGTTGTTTCATAAAGGTCATGGCGTTAATAACCTGTGATCCAGACTCGAAGGGATAATCTCATCTGTACTTATCAAGAAATATATAAATCGTTTAGAAAAATAATCGATGTGAAATTCACATCGTGTGTTGGATTATTTTCTGCTTTTCTATCTATAGAAAACCTTTCGGTATAATTTTGAACTCATGGAGCATGTCTCTCTTACACAAATAGTTAAAAACGTTTAGTATCCATAGTAAATTTACATAAGTAGTGAAATTAAAGAAAATTACTGTCAATACCTGAAATGGCATTAAAGCTGCTTTCACCTCAAACTATTCTGCTTGAAGGGTTTCGCTTAAATGCGACCTGAAATATTAATGTCTCACCTTTCCGTTCTGCCTGCCCTTTATTCGTAAATGTGCTTTGCATCGTAAACAAGAGGCTTTATAGCTTAGAACAACTCTTTTACCTTCCAAGTTGATCACTGTAATTCTTATGATGACACGTACATGTAATGTAATAATGACGTAGCTTTTCTCTTCTTCACTTGCAGATGACGAGTTGTTAAATTGAACTGTTTCGGTGAATGAGCTTTCACCATGCCGTGCATCCTTCAACATCCATGTAACAAACACGTCGTAATATTGTACCACTTGGTATTTAATTTACGGTTTAACTAATAAAATAACAGTTATTGGTTAGTTGGCATACAAATCAAAGTGTACAATTTTATTCTTGATTCCTAAAATTGCTACATCTTACTCTTGTAAATAAAAATTATTCTATAATTGTAAAGCACAGTTTTCTTCAATAAAACACTTTCTTCAATTCCGTTTGTAAATCAGTTTTACTCACACTCAGCAAATCTGTAAACTTTAAAAAGCGAAAATAAAAAAATAGCTGCTATTTTCAATATAGCAATTTTTATCAATTTCTTCACCTAATGTTAGCCAGTCGAAAGAAATTTGTCATTCCTTTCATCGCAATGAATATTTGACAAAGTAGGTAAATTATAGCCTTCCAGTATTAAATTAACTTATTATATTATGCATAAAGTTCAAGTGGTCATCTAGTGTAGATACAAAACCTGCCTATCAACATATTTTTGAGAAAATGTTAGTTACCACTCTCATGAAAAGAGTCCAAAGTAATGGATTTTCCTACAGAAATCAACAATGCAATTGTTATTTATGTAGTTCATTAATTAATACTTATGTATATAAAAGTTAAGAACAAATTATGTGCTACTCTAGTAATTACTTCTATATACTACTGTACATGACTACAAGGAAATAGCTGATTGTTTTCTAGATGCGTCTACAACTACTGTACCGTAATACCATACAAGTTGTGCAATTTACTGAAAAATCCGAAATGTAAACCGGGGTGTGTGGTGTACTTGTAAATATTCACTAATACTATTATTCTCTGTGCTCTTTGTATTCGAAATCTGGAAAGATATAAACTCAATTTATTTTTTATTTATTAAAAACATAACCTCTATGAGAATCAATTTTTCGAAGACCGAAGTTGAATTTAATGATACTTGTGTAATAAAATAAAACATTGTACTGTTACTAAATAAATAAACTAATTTAGGCTAGTTATATAGCAATTTACAATGTAGCGTATCACAAGAAATATATAGAAATGTTTTGTTCTTCAAGTTTGACAAAATTTTCATTATTCTTAGCTCCAAATTTTGATGGATATTTCTCAGTTACAAAATCATGTGGGTTTAAGGTTTAAAGCGAACAGTACTAGTTTGGAAGTTGGTCAGGTCCGAAAATAAAGAATAGAAAAAACATTTCGCATGTAAATCACGAACAAGTCTGACACAATCCATAATATGTCGATGATCGTAAAACTGGTGATATAAATATGCTAGACAAAGAATGTTAAAGAAATTGGAGAGATTTTGCAAACCTATCAAATTATTTTACTTGTTGTATTTAAACGAAATTTTTCAATAAAGTTCGTAAAGTTTTCAATTCGTGAAAATATTATTTTTAGATTTGCGTGACACTTAACTTCACTTTGAATATGTTATACTGAATTTTATCTAGTAATATCTATTAACACTCTCTCTTAGTAAATAACTAATTGCGTAATTATTTACTTATATAAAGCTAGTTATTCCATTACGCTAATTGAATAAGTTATAGATGTAGGGAAGTACGTATTCGTGTCTAGACATATTTGTAGATAGCATGACTCAACATTACACATTATGATATTTGGTTTGTAAAGATGCACTATTCTATATAGGCATAATTAATAGAAAACATTGTAAAAATACTTAAAGTTGAGAAACTGTTGGGGAAACTGTGTATGCAATTACCGAGAGGAATGAAGAGGTGTTTCTTATTTATAAATAAAACTTGTTTACTGCCCTTTCATGCTATTCATTCCATCTACCAAAAACTTCAATGTAAAGCTATTTCTTGATTTCTGATTAATAGAGTGAAATTTGTAGATTGTATGCAAGAAGCATTAAATATCTGTGTTTCCTACTTTATTTAATCCTTATGCTCTGTTCATACTAAATGATGGAATAATTATCATAATAAATTATGATGTAGACGAGGTTTGTTGGAGAAATTTTAACTGCGAAAATTTTCGAATCCCGCAATTTCTTATCAATTCGAACCATAATGGTTGATTGTGGCAGGCTCCACATTCAATCTTCTAAACCATTCCAGTCGTCACCTATCTTCATATGTTCGTACAAAGAGATAAAAGTCATGCTTTGAAGAACAAGTTTGATTTTTCCTCAACATCAATTGGATCATTGGCACTCTCCCTTATAATTTATTCATCGCATTTCTGGAAATCTTTACCTGCAAATAAATGATTTAATAATATTGAATACACGGTAGGTTAATCCAAATTATATTGTAGCCTCATTTTATTTGAAATTTCATAAATTCCTTACCTCTATCCAAAAGAAGGAATTATATCAACTTCGAGAATTTGGTAATATTACGTTTTCTTCACAAATCACAACGAGCAATTACTGCTGATTCCTCCCCTGTAATTTATGTATATAAGGCTTGATTCGGTCAGATGTTTCAACATCCACAACAGTATGGGTGGCGATGGATTACTATGGTCTTGAAGCCCGATTATTTATCCAGAAGTTTGATTAATATTCTTATTTCATTTTTGTTAGTTTGTTAATTCGTGGCCGAAACACAAAAGTAAATTCTGATGATACGTTGGGAAAACGAGGGGCATGATGGTTTCCAAAGTTATTCCAATGCAATAAATTATAAAAAAGTTAAAGATGTTAAATGAATCAAATATGACTGACTAATTGTTAGTGAAAGGCCTGATGTTATGTTAGATTGTTTAAAGGGATGAATGATGAAATACTGGCTTTTGAAAATTCATTTTAAATTAGACTTTTCAATTCCTAAAGAATTGCGGCAACATAGAAAATCTGGCTATGAATTCTACATCATCATTATGATGAATTTTTGAAATGAAAATAGGACCGAGAAACGAAAGAATTTATTTTATATTTTGCTCTGAATGTGCTATGTAACATTTATGTACTGTTTTTCATGTAAATCATAATTCGAATGGAAGGGAATTCTTTAATATAATTGTACATTTATGTACATTTCATTCAATAATAAGTAATGCATTCAAAGTATGTTATTATTTAATAAGTTACCGATTGATGTGCTGATCAAAATTAATTTTTCATATCCAAGACGTGTGCAATTTTTCATTTTCTAACAATAGGAATCTTAAAATGTTAAAAGTATTCATTTACTGTACAACTAATAGAATATAATTTACATTTTACTAATTATTTTAGTCGATGATTATTTCCAATATATTGAAAAGATGAACCTTCCTTTTTCTTTCGCTAACCTTGTCACATTTTGTGTGGAATTAGTTAAAAGACCGCAACTCTCAAAATTCTTCACCTGGTTATCCCCAATTACAATAGTCATTTTATCTGGAACTTTTTATTAAAATGTAACTTTAAATACTAATACTTATAGTATACATTCATCATTAATTTATTTTAATACAAATAATTAGATATTTCTGTCTCTTAGATTCCATATTATATTCATATTATTTTAAACTACTTACTTTAACAACGTTAACAGTAACAATTACTTTACTCCATTAACCTTAAGACAAAAATTACTATACCATTTCAATTTTGCCATGTGTATTAAAGCAATCAAATTCATATTTAGTTCAAACATTTTTTTTTTCTTTTAATATTTTTCCCTTAATATTACCTAAAATACTAAACTTCATTTACAAATAGTGTGATCATGATCTATGAGTTGTTATTATTTCTTTGTTTTTATTTGAAATTTATACGTACATCAAAAATTCCAGAGTTTTACAACATTGGCAACCTTCCTGTTTTAAAAACATTTATGTATATGAATAATGAATTTTTTAAATACTATAATATGACAATGAAAACATGTGGATGTGCAATCAGTGCAAAGTTTTACCTTCCTCATTCAACCAACTACCCCACTTGTGTGAATTCCATCTAATCAATATCACACACGCGTTTCGTTCTTTGATTTAACAAAAGAAAGAAAATAAATAGTCTCAAATGTGCTGTATGATTTTCGGGAAACTGAGATTTGATTCTGCAACAAGCTTCTGCAGAGTCGCTACATTTTAACCGCTACACACAAAAACACCATAAATCTCTGTTGGACTGTGACATTTAAGAATTTTCGTGGCTAAACCTGTTGGATGCCCTGCCACCGTTCAATATGAAAACGAATCATTCCCTACGTACGCCCTCCTTTGACGATGATACATAACGTAGTTCAACATACAACGTGCACCTAGTCAGCGCTACTATGATGAATTATCATCGTTACAAATTCCCCATCAAAAATGAAAGCGATACAGCTGCAAAGATCTTTGTACAGGCAGCTACTGGAATTCACCTACACGTTTAATCTTTGCTGAAATAAAAGAGAGGAAACGCTGTCAAAGAAAGTGTGCTACAATCAAAGGCTTCCTCATAATACTTTTTTGCCTGTCAACAATTTTCTTCTCACGTTCCGTCGCGTCTCAAATGTGGTCAAGCAAAATGCAAAATAAAATCCAATTTGAAATCAATAGGACAGTATAAATAATGGAGGGAGAAATTTTATTATATTATCATCGAAACTCCAACAAACCCACCCCTCAATTGAAAATGTACTTTCCCTGTCTGCTGTGAACGTATGTTATTGATAAGCTTGATCTGATGCTTATAAAACTCAGAAACGTGTCAGAATTATTTATGTCTGTAGAATAGGAATAAATCTAGTTGTATGTAGCTGTGGTAACATTAATAACAAAACAGAAACGTAAAACTCGAGTGGAGCAAACCGTACTAATCAAGCTTTTATTTTATTCTAAAGTATAAATAAGTCCATATTTATTTATATTGTTTATTTTACAGATAACACCTACATAGATAGTCCCACACACTTAACATTTCCGGACAGAGTGGTGTGGTCACCAAAGTTCAAGTTGTTTTCAACTCAGCGCAGCTCAAATTTCATGAGTATTTTCTGCGACGCAAGAAATATGGAATATTCTCAGAAAAAATGAAAAGATCCGGTCAGCCTCAATGTTGCTTTTTGTGCAGGGAACTTGTAAAAGCAACAATGAAAGTTATTAAAAACTAAACGAAATAAGTGACAATGGAGGGGAAACAGATGGGAAATGCCAGCAGTTGATAAAAAACTATATTTACTGATTTATTACAATTCAAATGAAGGAAGAAACCCCCTGCCTAACAATAAATTCACTGCACGTATTACCATTACAATATTATTATGACTAATGTGATTTCCTTCTTTGAGTTAATAACAACTTCGTACATGTAAAACTACGGACGCCGCATTAAATAAAATTTGCTGCTTATTTGTTTTAGACATACGGCTACACGGACAGAAGGGAAACGGAGGACTCTACCGTATACATTACAATGAGAGAGTACCAAGTACAAGTATCCAAGTACAACTTATTACTATTTATTTTACCTTCAGTACATTTAAATCGACTACACTCTACCGTACATAAATATTTATTCCTATTACTGAAATATGCTTTCTTGGAATACTCTTATTAAATGTACGCTTTCTCCCACTCTTTAGATTGTAACGAAAAATGTTTCTAGTTTCATACATTGAAAGAAAAGTGAACTTTATTTATAAATAAGGACTAGTTAGCTAGTAAAAGACTCTAATAGTAGTGATTACATGTTTTAAATGGTATTTGTTTATTTAAGGAAGAGACAAGAACGAGTGAGTTTAATGCTGTGTAGGTTATTACAAAAAAAGAGAAAATGAAAAGGTTATCCTCTGCTTTAGCAACAAGCCCCTCACCAAAAGCACCATCATCATCAGACCATCAGCTTTCACTTTCTGTTTTACAAACTAAATAAATATATACATGGTGAATACTATACATAATGTACATAAAATGTGAGTGTATGCAACAGTGTTACTCTTCTTCTGATTCACGGTAGATTCATTTTTAAAGTACATTATAATGTTATGCTTTATCATATCATATCACTTGCTCAACAAACGACAACGGAACAACGATGACAACGACGACGTCAACGCATACTCTCGGTATGTGATTGTGTGCATTTATATTTTTGTGTTTTTATGAGGTACTTTTCACATGGTCGGCAGAAGAGTCAGCAGTGTCTCGTTTCCCCAAACCAAATGAGAACTGACGAGCCTGGCTTCTCTTATCTCCTGAATTGATTGTGGCAGCTGCTGGATATTCGTAGTCATCTTCCAACTCCAGAGCGGTAGGACTTTGTCTTTTTCCAAGTCCAAAGGAATAAATTTTGGATCTTCGTTCTTGTCTGGAATCACAATAAAAATAACAGTAGTAATAAATGTATACAATTTCACGCTAAACCGAGAAAACGCCGATCTGGCTTGTTATTAGATTTTATATTATTCATACCGGATATACACTTTTTCGGAACGTGTCTAATATTTTATATTTAATATTCTGTATCATCTCAAAGAAAGGCCTACCTTTTTAACTTGCAGCGCATTTCATGCTTCCGTTTTATGCACCCGATGACTTTCACAAATTTCAACGAAAGCCATCTAAGAGGGATGGAGTACTACTGCGTTTTATTGTATGCATGACATAATAATAATAACTTTTACGTTTCTTTCATCCTGAATCCTCATTTGTTGTTAGACATTTTCCCGTATTTGAAAACAGAGATATACGATTCCTTCTACAACTCGTCATACAATAGCAATATGATTGCTTTTCCTGCTAGACTATTTATACATTATTTTGTTTTATACTCCCTCGCAAAAAAGTTTCTGTGAACAAGAACAGGTTTCCAGAGAACATGTACCTAACAGGTGTTATTTTCATTATCAATATGATCATGTCACAATAATACACACCCGCATAATGTTTTGGGTGGAGTAGAAGTGTCTCCACGGCTGCTCGTATGGCTTCCCCCGCTTTTAAGAGAAAACCCACTCAACGGCAATATGCTTCGAATCATTTCTAACATGTTTCCAGTGAAAATAAATTTTGCTAAACAAAAGTCCCAAAAAGTTCTTATTTTTCATGTCACTGCACACTTGTGATGATGTCATAGATTTATTCCATGAATTTTATTTCACTAAAGATACAAAAATCTTTTGATTCCCCTACGGAATCAATCAAGTTAGATTATGCATGTAAGAAAGAAACCTGCAGATTTTTTTATGCGAAGCGTGGCCTGTTCCACCATCTGTGTACTGATTTTCCGTCACTGCATTTCAGCAAGTCTCTTTTGTTCTTTTAGTTAACAATTTAGGTGTCGCCTCACTGAACATTTGATTCAACAAATCAGATACGTTTATTGATTTATCGATTATCATTTTATGTGATGCACATGGATAGTCGCTAAACTAATCTCTAATCGCTAATTTGCCGTTGCCGTTTAAAAATTTAAAGCAATTTATCTGGACTCATAAACAATAAACCCACGTAATTGGTTAGCTATGAATTTCATGCAAAACAGAAAAAACAGGATGGCATTAAGGAATATGACAATAATATTTTTAAACTATGATTCCACTGATGTACTACTTTGTTGGCTTTGCAATTCTACTTTTTCTAATTTTGAGCTTGAAACTGCAGCGATTTGTAATCCTAAGCAGCCGACCCTCAACGCGATTTTCTTTTTTGTTCTAGCATGAATGCGGTCGGCCTAGTTTGTAGCGATATTGAATGAGATAAACAGTGAAAGAAACTGAGGGAATGTTTGGAAGCGAAATAAAAGGGCACATATGCACAAATTCCACAACATCAATCCATAAATATTTATGTAAATTTCCAGATTATCTCCTTTGAGTAGTTTCCTCTCCACATTTTTATGTCTGCTCTGTAGCGCGTAACAAGTTTCTTTTGAGTGGAGAATTTCCATGGAGTAAAATCAGTTGGGTGTTGGAATATGATTTACTACTAAAAACTGACATATGTTCCGTTTTTCATTTCATTTTTCAACATAAGTCTACCAACAACAGTTACTACCGCTGTCTACCGCATTCAACTTATTTCTTGCCGTAGAAAGCCGTTCTGTAGGCGTGAAAGACACCGGAGAAATATCCCAATTATCTGGCATCAGAGTGCGCTTTGGTTTACTTTCTCTTTTGAAAAAGGAGTTAAAAAGTTGACGCTTTTATTATTAGCTCTCACCTGTTAGTTTGAAATAGGGCGGGTGAGGGTCCCGCGAGTCCTCTCCAGCCTTGCTCCCTCTTTCCCAATCCGAATCCGTAGTATCTCTGTTGATTCCTTTTCCCTAGCCCGAAAGAGTACATTCCACTTGGGGTTGCTCGTTTATCCATTCCTGCATTGCTGTTCATCAGCGCGTTCGTGTAAGCATCTAAGGGATATGGGTAACCTGTGTCTTCGTAGGAGGCAGCTTCTTCCAGAGAGCGCTTCCCGAGTCCAAAGTCGTAAGATGGGTACCGCTTGTATGCGTAGGAGTAAAGTCGTCGTAGATCATAGTCGTCAGGTATTTGTCTTGACCAAACAAACGAGCCCAAACATAGCAGAACGAATACTTGCACCCCCAAAATTATTTGCATTCGTTGCAGTGACAGCATCGCCATTTCTCTTTTATTTAAAGAGCTATTTTGAGAAGAGACGTTAATGAGCCGAAATCTGCAAGTCAGAAATGAAATAGTAATTAAATTTAAAATTTACGCATACTAAGTAGGTTAATATATTTTAATCCTTTCTCTTAAGTAGTATTCATGTCAGGTCAGATGAAATAAACCTTTGTAAAGATTCAAATATGCTGTGTGGCCTTGCAAGACAATTAGCAAAATTTGGCAATATAACGTAGAAGTAAACACATTTCGTGAGTTTAACCTGGTTCCAATAAAGTTTGGCCACTTTTTCTTAATTTGTTCATTGTTGGATTTCGGCAATATACGCATAGTCAATAGTGAAGTATCTTAGAAACGCACGTCATATAATATATATATTCAAGAAACAGTTTGCGAATTTCAGACATGTCACAAACGGGTTTTAATAGATGCACATTCCAGTCTTATTCCCCAAAAAGGCCATTGTTGACATTATAAACTAATTATATGTCCGTATTTTGAAATTTTACATTTGAAATGAACACAATACACACGTCTCGACGGTACTAACTAAATTAGTTAGCGATCCGCTTGAGTGAACAAAAAAAAATTCTTTTCCAACGACATGGACATCGCGAACGCTGAGTGTGTATGCTATTCTTGCTACAGAATTCGCATGCTCACATAGGTAGGTATTTTTATAGTTTCAAGGCTTAATTACGTGTAGCTTCCCTACTTCACAGTTCAGCAGTCCCAGCCGATTTCCTCAAACTAACTGAAGCATATTTTGCATGTGATGCTTCCTGAGCCATGTGGATCTCGTTACACGCTGTGGAGCTTCCTGCCTCAAAGTATTTAATGAAGTTTTTTAACTTTGATGATAAAATAAATACCCATTAGATGTATTTTAGCGGATAAAGGGAAGTCTTCTAAATTCTCTAATTACTTTACTTTTAGAGACTTGTTGACAAATTGTCAATTTTGAGGAAAACGTATTTCCTTCTCATCATTTAGTTTTGGAGCTTTCGACATCCCAGAATCTTTTAAAAACCAGTTTATCAAAAACCAAAACAATGCAGAGTGAAAGCCAGGAGTAGAATTATTAAAGAAGCATTATTTTACATATTGAGCACGGCCACCGTCGTAAATTTAAGAAGCCATTTTCAGTTTTAACTTTGCAGTAAACAAATAAGATTGACTTCAACGTTGTCTGCCTTGGTGAATCTACTTATGTCAAGTGAATGCATCCAAAATGGTTTTAAAAATTGATAAGTGGGGGCATATTTCCGAGTTAATTCAATGTTTTGGTTATATGCTGACTATTTTTATATAAACGTTGCTCTTTCCAAAAGCGATTCTAAAGCGTGCCTACAAAATCAAAATATATTGCCCTACAGCTCTGATATTTAGGAACGCCGTTCAGCTTATTTCATTGCTGCAAGTAGGTGGCGTATTTCGCGTTAATTTACATGGAAGGCGCTTCTTAATGTCAAATTTAATCACGTGTGGACCGATGTTGAAAAGTGAACAGAATCTCTGCTTTATGAATATTAATCTATTAAACGCAATGTCCTGCGTCCGTAAATTGTTTTCTGAATTATCGGGATGGGAATGACGCACCAAAAATCTGGCGTGTATCGAAGTTTTTGTCAAAAACTTCAAAATTACCACAATCTCCTGCTTTGCGTCAGAGGAAGTGCGCAAATATTGGTAGGATCGTCAGTAATTAATCTAATGGGCAGTGGTTAAAACGCTTACGATTTTCTTTTCAAATTTCAAAGAACCGAGTTAGATATACTAATCCTAGGTGCAAGATTGCCTTTTGGATGCGCTCTAAAAATTGGATTTTTCGGACCTAGAGCGTGAAAATTGATTTCTCGCTTCCATTAGCTTGTTTGTTTCCAGTTGAACATTTACATATATTGATTAGCTCATGAACAGAATTTAAGGACATTTGAAACTGTTTTGTGTTTGTTGACGTAATGTATGGATCCAATTATTTCACTCAGATGAGTGACCATCGCATTCACTGCTATTATTATGCTTTGCTAAACTGCATTTGCCATCAAGTGAGTCAAATTTTTCAAACGTCAAAATATTTACACCATTAATTTATGCTACATAGAAAGGGGACATTCTACTTTAACTGTTTTGTACTCCAGAATCATTCGTATGTCTAATTCAATTCATTTTGCTTTAGATAAAGGTCCTGTTGCCGAATTTGCTTCAGTCACTCAACAGCAATCACTAAAGCCAATTTATCCGCAGTTGACTAATTCTCCTAAACCACATAAACTTTAGCACATCCTTTCCAAACACAAGGACTATATAATAATATAATCAAATTGCCAGGTGAGCGGGCAAAACAATGGAGTGATTGAGATGACAATTCGGGAAATACAATTACTTTTCAGCGAAGAGATTTCGATATTCCCTCATTTCCCAACAAATCCGAGGTAGCAACAGCGTCGTAGTTGTCAGAACCTTGTCTACTTTGGGTAGCTGTGTAATGTCTCTTCTTCCTTCACAAACACAACTCAGGCAAAAAACTTTAGCCAGACTTTCGACAAAGTTATATGAATATGCAAATTGTATTTATGGATAAAATAAAACAGGTAAGTACAAGTTGGATATAGCCCGGTTGTCGAGTATGCCGAGTTAGCTCGGCTAATAATTGAGATTCCACAGAGGCGTCATTCTCGCTGTCAAAATGTCATTCAATTTGATCTGCACTAAATCGAATCAACTGCGAACGACTATTTTACATGCGGGACCAGAATACTCGAGGCAAGAACTGAAAAGACACCCAGCATTTCTAATGTGTAGCTTCAGCGCCGCGCAGAATGATAATTATGATGAAAATATTTACGGGTTTCCCTCAAACTGAAACCTACTTAATGCTCTTTATTTGTTAAGTAATCAATTCCAACTAAAAATCAATATTGGTAGCAAACCAACTGATTATTATAACTCTTTGTTCCCCTGTCGAAGTTGAGGAAAGCATTCGGAAAAATGTGTGCTGTTGATTATTGGTCGCAAAACAAAAGTGGCTGAAATAAAAGGTGAAATTTTCCACGCAACAAATTGTAAATGTCCTAGCTACTTATATCATGTACCTATATACGTAAAAACTACAAAAGTTACGAAACAAAGCGAATTCGTAAAAGTTCCATTTTTCTATTCACATTTGGATTAATCTCTAACAAATACATTTTACGTAATACATTAATAATGTAATAATTAATAATGTAATAATTAATAATGTAAGTGTAAATAATGGATTCGTACTATACAGTGCCATTTTGGCGTAGGAGAAAGTCAAACAAGTAAGTACGTCACACCTGCTCTGAAAATATCAAACCCATTTAAGTACAACCATCATCGGTCTTATACACAAAAAAGTTCTTTGATGTGTGGTGTAAGTAAGGGATCGGAAAGGAGACTGAGTTCTAAATTCATTTGTGATGAGAGATTATTTTGATCTTCTACTTGATACCAAGGTAAACCATAAAGTTCCTGAAACTTTACCAAATATTTTGAAAGGAGTTAGATTGCAAGTACCCCAAAGCGGAAGATATACGAAATGATTGATCAGGACCAACAGTAACACTTATTTTTTATGGTAAGGATGAAAGCTCACGTTTGCAGTGACTCTGCAAATTGTGACTGTGGTTATTTGAAAGTTTGTTCGAATTACATCACTACACAAAGAACAAAGCGAAATTCCCTTCGTCTAATGGTGCCTCATGACTAATAAATACAAAAAACTACTTCACGGTCGTATTTCAAAAGAAAGTAAAAAATGAGGAAGCTTTTGAGTTTTATCACGTAACAAATTTTCCACTCTAGTTTTTTCAGAGAAATGAAAAACGGATGCAAATGATGCCTTATATATTAACTTAACGCAAACAAGCAGAGCAAAAGGATCAAACAAAAGTGTCTTCTTCGAGATACTCTGAGGAGACATATTCGTATTGGTAAAAGTACATGTTTATCATTCTAAACGCCAAGATGAGAGGCACTTCCTCTGACGAGTAATGTGCATGTGTAATTGAAGAGCCCAAGTATTTCTTGAATTGTTTATTTGATAGGCATCTCTACCATGGAAAACAGATACTAAAAGAACATTAGAAGCGACACAAATTGAAGTATCAATGCCTAAGCATATCGGAATAACTGCAAATTCAGAATCTGGAAAGAGGTATCCATCACACAACCATCCAGAAATGCGATACGAGAGCGAGAAAAAAAGATGATAACAAAGAATTCCTTTGTCGTCAATTCAATCTTTGTAAGGTTGGACATGTGGAGCAAAGTGATGCAAACGCTCAGAGATAGTGAGTGGGTGTTGTTCACTTTCTAAAAGGGAAACTGACGTTTTTTTTTCATTTCACATATTAGAAAGCCATTGTAAACATTGAAGAGTCAATCGAGAATGAATGTTTCTGGCTTGAGTTGGGAATATTAAGAATGATATTCACCTGAACAGATTAATCCGTGAGGAAATCACGGTGTCACTTCACCCTTAACAGCCCTTCACTTCAACTGCCGTCGACGGTGATGAAACTTGCTTTTCATTGCGTCGTTAAGTGGGCAGCCTTATTCCCATAGAAAAGAAGAAACGGAAAAAGATTGGATCAGACAATTGTCTGGAGGTAAATAAGATTGTCAAAAGTTGCCATGAACTCTCACACCTGTTTTTAACCAAAGCGAATCGGCAAAACTATTCTCTTCAGTCCCGTTCACCCTTGCCTGTCCAAATAAAACGTCATTTCCAATTCCCACCAACTCGAGTATGTAATGAAGTTTGAATACTTGTCTCACTGTGGTATAATAGTCACTGTCTTCAGAAATATTTCGGAGTTTTAATTAAAAGACAGTCGAGTTTATTTGAGAATAGGTTAAAATGTATTTTCTTTGACGGTTCTGTTTTACTCAGTTTCAACGTAAAAGTTTGTTAGAATTTCGCGAATCGCTGTACGCCACTCTTTTGTAGATGCTGTCTTGGATGTGGGTAAATAAATACTATTCTGAATGGCAGTCGTGATGTCCAAAACGAAGTCGGTCCCTGCACTTTTTATTGCTCTTAGGTTGACACTCTCCATCTTGTCTTGTGGGACTAAATTTCGCAATATTGGACTTATACACAAGCAGGACAACCGTAGAGAGGTCTGCTGGAATAGTGTAGTGAAGATTTTTTGAACCAAGTATTGCTCTACGATTTGTGTCTTTTTGTGAATGTCAATTCTTATCAAATATTTGCTCTTCCGGAACAGAACAACAGTGTGCTTGTGACAGGATCCCATCAAGTGTCTCCAGTAACACAGTTAAATGAAAAGGTGAAAGACAGAAAGTGAGAAGACAATTTCATTACAGCGAGAGTACTAACATCATCTTCTAGCATCGAGATCTGAGAAGTCCTGCACCTCTCCGCGTGGAAATTGAATCGGAGTGTTGCTACATTTATTTAATTTTAAGCGGATAATTGACTTGTTGTAACCTACTTATAAAATTCTTGACACGGTTGGCTGTACTCTTAAAGGAACAAACAAATCGACTTGGGCATGCATACATTATTTGCCGAGGTACAAATAAACTGAAAGAGTCAGCTCAAGTTTCCTCCTGAAATATTATTGAAATTTGATTCGCAAGAAAAGGCAAAGATCAAAATTTGATCGCACATCTTAAGTCTCTCTCTTCCTTTCTCTCACTGTTCGCTGCTCTGTTGGGTTTCAGTATTTCGACAAAAAGAAGAGAATGGAAAATAAATGCGAAACCTGCGTGGTGCCATTAAGCTTACCGCTTCTTTGAAATGCTATGTCTCTACACGTACATTCTCCACAAGGAATTGATCCAGTCTGATCTTCCACAGCGGACGCTAGATTTTTTGGGTGGAAACAGTGGCAATGATCATAATAGTAATAAAATAAATAAAATAAAGAAACGTAGGTTTTTGTTCTGTATTGCAGGACATGTTTACATTGACACATATAAAGTCCACTGAAACTAAACATACGAACAAAGAATCTTTCGCCAATTTTCTTTGGTGATTTGATTGCAGCGAACACAAAGTAAATAATCAGCATTAAACAACAAAGGAAAATTCTCCTTCCGTATTAAACGAGTGAAAGCCAGTTTGCGGTGTTGGTGTAATTATGTAAATTCGGTGGAGTTGGGGCAATGCGAAACATAAACGGTCATCCTGCAATATGGAGGAAGGCATTGCGGTAATAGTAATAAACATAAATATTTATATCAACCTCCTTAGGAAGATTTGAAGCAATGCTGTTGGGTTAGATAAGCAGATTGAGCAGTAACTTCTAATGCACGACTTAAATATCCATTTAATATAAACCCGAATGCGTGTTGAAAGCAAAATCATTGCTCATGTGGTTCGCAGGAGATATTTTTAAAGGGAAAGGCACAAACAGAAGAGTATTACTGCGTAGAGCGAAAGACGCTTAAAAAATATGCACTTAAAATATAAAAATGTGGCGCAGCTAGGCAATAATATCCATAAAAACGTCGATTGTAAGTAACGTTAGTTGAATACAAAATGCCACCCACACATTGTGCGTTTTCTCTTCCTCTAACTGATTGGGAGTGAAAAGGGAACGCGTCAGCAACATATTTGTCTTGAGAAGACGCATAATAATATGAAATACTTTGAAGACTTGCAGAAAAATAGAACTGAGCAATCAACACTTGTGGCCAGATTAGATCCACCTCCACCTACGTTCTACTATGTAGGTACGTAAGGGCAAAATGATACGTTCTCGGGTTGTTGCGCGTCATCATCGTCATGATTATTTCACTGGAGGCCTTGTTTAGATCTCACACACCGTTATTGTAGTTGTAGTCTTTTTGTCACGGCTACAGCAAACAACATGGGCAATAGCGTAAGGAATTTAATAAGGTATTTTAAATTCCTATCGCAATTTCCAAGAAAAAACCGAATCATTTCAATTGAGGGAAATGCATAATGCATTTATTAGACAAAAGATGATCCTTCCACTTCCAATTCTTATCACAAGTATTCAGCTTGGCTGACTGATTCAGACGATATTCATAATTATATGCAATGCACAAATTGTTTTCTGTCCTGGCAAACAGAAACCACCTATTTTCAATTGAAAATGAGTCCGATTTTCCTTAATTGTTGACATAAAAACTTTGTAAAGCGAAAAGTTTGCAGTTGCTAAGAAGCTTTTCAACTGAAATTCTGAGGGTAAATACAAATTTATTAATTTTGTATTACAAGGCTTGAATGAACTCATGCTATTGCTATACTACTGATCAGCTCAACTTTCAAGGTTGTCAGCAATGCTTTTTTATTGGAATCGTGCATGCCAACTTAACAGCAACAACTAGTAAGCATCAGTGGAATCTATAGTAATCTGTTAAGCGCATTATTACTCAAATTAACATTTCAATGGCTCAAAAGGTTAATAAAGTTTTCTACTACCATGTGAATCAATTTATTGAAAAGTAAATCCACGTCTTCTTGCAGTTGATTAGTCATGTTTGAGTCATTGATACGTGTATTTCTTAATTTTGGAATAGGTAACGTTAATTTTAAAAACACATATCCATTTTAGAGGTAGATACTTGATTTTAAATAGTTAACTCTGACATTCTCACCTAACTCTAACGATAAATACATTAGTTTTCTAAGTTCTACGTATGGTTTTACTTTTGTCACCTTATTCAAAATTATTGGTCTTGCTTTAGCACCGAACAAACAACAAATTCATTACATATTTTGTTTGGTGCTTCATTCTAATGAAGAATGTCCAAGTGGTTATCAAGATAAAAGTAAATATTTTATGTTTACTATGCCTAGTTTTAATCTTGCTTTATATCAAAAACGGCGAATTGAAGAGTTTCGTCCATACCCATGCAGACGACTATTTAAATGAATACTCGTGGTTCAATTCCAACGGAGCTTCTCGTTTTATATGATTGTAAACACTTCAAACGAAATTTATTCAGACTGTTCAAGCACATTTACAAATGACGTGGGGTATTTTGATTACGATAATATCATTTAAATCTTATCAGATCTCCACATAAGCAAACAAACACACAAACAAACGTTCTTTAATTTCAGTATTGGTATCGGACTCAGGATATTTAGGATTACGCTATAAAATATCATTGTTAGAATTGGAGCCTACGTTTTAAAACTTCACTGTGTATAATATGATAGCGTTGAACTCTGAATGACATTTTGAGCGAATAGGAAATTGTCGGCCGGTCATTCAATTGGTCAAGCAATGCTTTGTGTTTGTTCCCTAGGAACTCCAATGAAAGACACCCCTCTCACAACCACAAGGAGAACGTATAACTGCGGTTTACATAATTTGATGATAATGATCACATTTGTTCTAAAATCAAAGCAATGTCTGCATTCATCTTGCTTCATGTTGATTTTTCTTGGAATATGCAATACAAAATGAAATGATAAAGTGCTTTCAAGTGATCATTCGCCAACCCATATACTTTTAAATAAACGTCATGCTCTGATCATAATGTCACGATGATGTAAAACAAGTCGAGTTGTGACAAATTTGTCATTCTTGTCAGTTCCGGGTAGGGTTTGATGGTACATTTAGTATTTTCTGAAAGAAAGTAGGAGAAAGCCGCCGGACATTTCTCCCACTCACATCCAGACAATATTTTTGTCATAATAGGAAAAAAGTTATTTGCATGACCCTGAAAACCACTGAACCTTAGGAGAGAGAAAGTGAAAGGGGAGACTTTTCTATTTTAATTAATCCTGTCCTTTATGGTTGTATTAAGATCGTGCAGACAGATTTTCCTCATTGTGCTTGCAAGAGAAAGTTTCACTTTTTTCTTCTATCCAGTCTTAAAATTTTTGTACAAAAAGTGGTGTTTCTGGAGGCTGTCGTACTCATTTATTCTGGGTCGTAAAAAGACGTGTCGAGACATGGCATAACGGAACTACTAACGGAACCAACACAACGAAAAAGCATGGGGAATTCGTGCATATGCTGGACAAAATTGGATCCACAAACTTGGTGCTACTGATCCTGTCTCTGTGAATGAGGAAAATGGAGAAATACATCTGGCTAGCTGAAGTAACTTTCTCCATAAATACAGCAACACAACTCGACAGTCTAACAGCGGTCATCATTTTACCATCACCATCATCTTGATCGTCCTTCTTTTCCATTTCTTCCGTTTTCTTTCCCCCCTTTCACGGATCATGTATTCATAGTTGGAATGAGAAAAAAATGTTATTCTTCTCCACTTTTTGTTCTACTCCGCATTCGCTTGTTGTGTTGTATTTATGTTGTTACGCAGTCACTTGGTGAGAACTTCACTCTCGACCAACCCAACTTAGCTTCACGTTCCGAGAGAGAGAGGGACATTTTCATTTTTGGACTTTCCATTTCCTATCTACCATCTACCTATCTATGCACCAATGCAATTCTCTGGACATGTCTCTGGTCTCTCGTGGAACTACCATGACGTTACGTTCACACGCCACTGACTGTGAGTTAAATGCTACTGCATTGTTTTTGTTTAGAATAGAAATAGAAGCGTAAAAATCTCTGATAAATAAAAAATTCCACCGTAAACTCCCACACACTTTACTTCCTATACTTTCACTATTTTCCCTTTCCTTCTATCTCCTAGAACTAATAAAAAATAGGCTTTATCTGAGACCAAATATTGGGTTAATTTTTTATTATTGGGGATAACTAAGATTACTATTTTACATAACGCAAATGAATGAATGATTATTTTTGCCCACGCATCGTTCCAGGAACTAACGAGGAAGCATTCAGATGCGGTTTTGTAAAATGATACTTGGATCTATATTTGAATTTGACCTTGTTAAGCAGTAAATAATCATTAAAGTTATTTAATACGTTACATGAATGAGCTTTTGCTGTGGCTTATCTTCCCCATCGAGTAGCCATAAGCTGTTTAATTTAATGCCACTACGTAAACATCCCACGGAATTTGAGAATAATTTCACAAATAGAACGATTTTACTGTGTTCCGTATATAACTGTAACAGCTCAATATTTTGAGTCGTTGTTAATAACGATGGCTTTCCTATCAAACGAACTACAGTCCGCTCATCAGACGCTGTTAAATAGTTTACAAAATACGTAGCTTTGATGATCAGTGAGAATTGAACAGCCAGGAGATTTTTTAAACAAAAAGGAAATTTGATGGGGGAACATGATTTAATATTTTTTCAGATCTGGTGGCACACTTACCGTCTTATTAAATCACGTAACTCCATCAAAATCCCTTTTACTGAAGTAGCTTTGTTTATTAACCGTGTAAAAATAGTGTAGAAAAATATAAAAATAGTGAAGCTACAGTTCAAGGGGTTAATATTTTACTATAAAATTGAGTCCATTTTATTAATGAAAGTTTAAGGAAAACAGACTGATAGTTGATTGTTTCCTTGTTAGCTACGTAAAGGTTGATTTTGTTGATGCGGAAGAGAGTAAGACTATGAAACCACTATTCCGCCAATGGAAAAAAAATGCAATTTGAACAATCAATTTGTCACATTACTGCACTCATTGTACTTTACATTCATCAGGGGTGATAGGAGAAAAATACGTTAGCCAGTGCAGGTGCAGTTAGCCTTATTTAGTGACTCTTTACCGATGTCGACAATAAAATTTGCAAAAATTTTCCGTCGGTGAAATATAAAATGGCACAGAGATTTCATGGTCTTATGCTGGAGTAAATGTTTTGTTTGTTGGTTAGTAATGAGATTATATTCATGAAGGATAGGGCTTTAGTAATTTTATTGTAGCTTCGGATCACGATTGTACGGATTACAAACAGATATTAAAACAACGATATTTTATGATGCGGTTTATTGAGATGTTAAAAATAAAGTAACCCTCTTTGCTTAACCTACTGAATATTGGAAACAAAGCTGCCGACGAAGCATTAAAAGAGTAATAATCTACTGTGCATCTGTAAATTCCGTAAATTCATTTCAAAAATTTTCATTATCATCTTCGTAAGAGCGGAAACAATTTTATTTTCTCTGGGCACATTTCATAAGCCAATAAGCCATTTTTGATCGCCACCTGCTTTATCTAGATTCCTAATATTATCAAAATTTGGACAATGAAAGTTTTGCAGCTGCTAGACAGTTGTATGTTCTAGAGGGAAAGTTAGGTTGCCTTTATGATGATATTACCATCGATATTCAACAATAACACGTTATAAAACGTGGATCGTTTACGTTATTCACTTCCCTCTTGACACGGAATCGTGTTAATGTGTAACAATAATTGCCAATTTGGCTACTCTAGAATCGTCACTGCTTGAAGTCGATTAACGGAGGATGGGCAATCCAAGCGTTTCTGTAAACCGTGGAATGTAACAGCGTTAGGATTCCAATATTGACTTTGTAAGCACCATGATACGTAGGAGTGTAGGAGGATTGATATTCTTGTCTCTTTGTTCTACCGAAAATCATGATATTGTCTATTAATAATATTTTGCCAGAACAATCAACAATTTTAGAGACTCACTCAGTCTCTCTCTCTCTCTCTGATCACAAACCGACAAAAACTTGAGGGGGAGGACACAGATAGAAGATTAGTTCTTGGTGAACAAGGTTAAAAAATTCCCACTCCGCTTGTTTTGCCGACTGGGACAACCCACCCCTCCTTATCCTCTTGCTTAATATTCCGCACGACATGAGCGTTGCAAAAAATTCAATGAAAAACTACACACATGTATGTATCTTTCATTGCAATTTGATGTTGCAACATTTCTCCCGGGACCTCACTTATCTTCTCCTACAGACAGTGCCTGTACTTAACACCACCAAAAACTGTGTACTCGTACCCATACCAGTTAACAGTTATGTTACCCAGAAAGAGAATTCAAGAAGGACAAACCAGCGGTGGGAATAAAATGATGATGACGCTAGTCAATTCATGAGAGAGGAAGGAAGGAAGACAATTTCAAATATGGAGGCAATTGAGCTCAAATAGCGAATTAAATGAAGTGTTCCTCTCACTCTCACTATTGGCACTCAAGAGAAGGGAAAGCAGGCACACAAATCCGTTAACAAAATAGGTTTAATTGACTAGATCTTTATGTATCTATCTCTTTTGCCTTTTGCCGTCATCATTTCAACCCTCACTCGTCCTCAGATATTGCGACATCCCGATTCGTCTCGGTTACATAGGACTACAGAATGTTCGTTGCAGCTTCTTTCAGTAGAAGATTCTATTCAATAATATGTGAAAAAGACTGTCACTAAATTCACGCGTGACTTCTACAAATACCGTTCAAGTCACAGAAAAAATTAAACCACAGTTGGGTCGTTCTCGTTGATTTCGGCAACAGTTTCTGAGTTGAGCGGAGCTGAATAAAACATCATCTCATTCTCAGGTGTGTGTGGGCGTTTCATAGAAGGTTTCAGTTCTCATGCCATCTTCAACACCTTGCCACTTTGCTCACGCTGAAAACGCGATGTTTAAGAGTTTTCACGGTGAAAACAAAAGACATAAACTGGAATGATGTGATTATGACGTCAGGGTGGAGAAAACTAGCAACGAATGGAAGCAGACCGAACTGAATTGAGATACAAGCGTAAGGTGTTGTCAATTTGGAGTTACACAATGTCGCGACAAACACTCCGCAAAAATTTGCGAAATTCTATCAGCATCCCATCAACGGCAAAATATAATGAAACAATAAAGGTAAATAATATGTACATATAACAGGCATCATTCGTTTCACAACTTAATAATGCTTTACAGCAAACGACACCGTGCATTAGTACGTTGAGTACTATTTAATAAAATAACGCCATTATTTTCTGGCAATGTCATTTAAGGTTTCACTAACGTGACTGTTGCTCTGCTTTATTGGCCTACTGTACATGTATAGCTTTAGCCAATTTTGGAAATATTTTCTAAAATAAATTTAACGATTGAGCAGTAAGATACCAAAATCGTTAGTTTGAAAAGTATTTGTTTAAAAAAAATGCTCTAAATTTAGGATTTAGTTTAATTATTCAGAAAAAACTGACCAAAATTTTATACGAGTTTTGTAGGAGTGACCCCTGATCCTTTCAGAAATATGACACTTTGTCATAATCAGTTAAATAATCAGTACCAATATAATTTGAAATAGAATAGTTTCGTTACTTTAAAATAGTAGTTTGTCTTTTTCCTGTCATTAAGACGTATCATTAAAAACAAAAAGCTTCTTTTTCCAATGAAAAGTAAACGCGTTTATTAACTTCGGTTGGGTGGCCTTAATGATTAAACTTGGATGAACGAAAGATCATTACAAATTTCATTTGCGACCTGTGTCATCTAATTGGCTCCAAATAAGCAGTTAAGTAAAATAATTGACTTGTTTTTCTCACAAAATCCTAAATGCAGTCTATTACTAAGCGTATAACTTACAGAAATTAAATGAAATAAATATCTATCAGATAAAAATATTTATATGTATTTCCAATTTCAACAGCTTTGCAAACGAGAAGCCTCTGTTTATGTTTATCTCTGCCAAAACGAAACATTCAAGCATCGTGTGTTCGAGGTTTATATTAAGAAATTATTCATAATCGTGATTCCTATCATAGTCACACGCATAAGCGTTCAACAAATCAAGCAAAATCATTCTTCATAATTCTCTCTTTGTTTAGTCACCGGCCTACGGAATATCAAGCAAGCTAATGCCAGTGACAGATGTCCTTCCATGGAAAATGTTGCTGGTGCCCGTATTCGAGTATAATTGTATTTTATTAAGACTCATGAACATACACACATGCAAACCAGCATATTATTCACAACAATATGGAAAATAAAGAAAATTGCTATCTGACATTTATTGTGTGCTTTGGGGCAGTACATTCAGCAATGGTTCGTAATCGATTACCAATAAAGCTGAAAATAATCTGTCAATATGAAAAATAAATAGCGCTAATGGCATGTTAGATTGGAGGTGCAACATTATTGAATCAGCATTGGTGTAAATGTAGAAAAGCTGCTTTAATCAAACATCACGAAGTAAAACAGTTAATGCATTTCTCATAAGCTGTACGTTACTGTTTTATATCAAGCTCCTAACTCCCGATCAAATGCAACATAATACTGATGATGATTGACCAGAACTGATGATTATTTTAACAATTATTTCATTGTTTTAAGAAGTTCACAATGACAATGTAAACAAGACTGCACGAACGATAATTACACTTTAATCAAGTCTTAATAAATATTGATTTTTTAATATATTAAATAATTGAAGAAAGTGAGAAATACACGGTATTTGTGAATTGCTCATGAAAAATTGAATTCTCTTGGACAAATTTCTTGAACAAACTAGTAAAGAACGCGACAGCGGCACTGAAGTTCAAAACAAATACATATAGGAACAGCTTCCACAATGAAGCCCTACTTTCTCCTAATTCTTGCGTAAACGCGTTCTTAGAATTTCTAGCAACAAATTAACCTAAATATTGTACTTCGGGGTTATTGTACTCTTTTCCTCGATCAATTTGATTTTCTACTCAATTTAGATAGTGAATCTGTTACTACATGGCAATCGGGGCACTACATGATTCCTTGACTAAAGCTTCCCGGTTTCACCTTGATATTTTGTTGTGTCTCATATAAATCCGAAGAGTACACATGCATAATAAATAGGTTGAACAAGCCGTGCCAAGCTAATTTCAAGGCAAATAAGTTATTCAATAAATTTTATATTAGTTTCAACCTTCACGTCGATATAATTTCTATGCGTCCGAGAGTCTAAACTTTGGAACCGCACCGACGCGACAGGAATTTATTATGCTATTACTTGCTTGCCTGCTTGCTATTAAGGATGCTAATGCCACCTTTGCTTTTTCATGACGGATTTAGTGTCCGAAATGTGAACTGTGTAGATTTGGTTATTGAAGAAAAGGGAAACGATTCTTGGATTATCATACTTGAAACAATGCCTGTGCAACACATCTATGCATTTTAAGGTTTTTGTGGTTTTTCTTTTTACTGATAATCTTGCCAACATAAACAGCCAGAAAATACGTAGGAGAGATAATGTGCCTTGTGTTGTGGGCTGTTTCATCATTTGCTCGAACCGCAGCCTTCCAACCATCAACCACGGCATCGCACTGCACTCTTCACAATATCTGTCCGCAAACATATGTACAAAGGGGGAAAGAGTGAAACTATTTTTCTCCTTCCATTCTTCTTCGAAACACTTCGAATCACAAAAGTATGTTATAGTGAAAATTTTCCAGTAGTAAAAGTTTTATAAAGGAAAAGCCTAAGGCGACACTCTATTCTTACATACTCACATACTTACTTTACGACCTTGCATGGACAAAGTTTGCCTGTGAAAGTGAAAAATCATTACTGGTTCATACGTGCGCCAATGAAAGTAACCTTTCTGACTTTCCCTTACTTACGAGGAAATATTAAACCTTGTTTTTCTAGACTGCCCTTCCCACTTTCTGTGCTAACTACTAATGGTGAAAAACGAAGATTGGCACATGTCGCTGGATGCAGCGGGCCGGCGTTC
>VYYJ01000067.1:0-124546 GCA_021029165.1 Cyphoderus albinus | reverse complement strand
ATATTGACTTATCAAGTACTTATCAAGTTTACTTGATAAAAGCCCGTTGAATATAAACTTGATAAGTTGCTTAACGGTACAACGAGCGTCATCCCTACCTGGAAGTCACCACACGGTGAACCGATACTGGCTTCAGCATCCCATCACTGCAGTGTACGAATAATGAAAGATGAGATGAGTTACCGGTGAAGTTGAATGTTGATGTTGAAAGTTGGGAGAAGTGAAAACATTGTTTGTCTACACGGAAGTAGGTAAAATGTTTGCAACAAGGTACGCAGTGCAGTGGACTTGGGTATTTTCAGGAAGCTGTCCAGTTCTAAACTAAATTTTGCTTTCTTTCTTCGAAAGAAGCCATAGGGCAAGCAGAGACTGACAGGAGAGGTCCAAGTTTTAGTTTCACTTTAAGTGGCAGGGATGACAGAATGTGGATTGAGTTTATGGCATGGATGGATGGAGCTCTTTAAAGTAAGTATAATTCTGAGAATGGCTCTTTCCTCCTCCATGGTTTTGTTTTCATACGCTCCGTCGACTACTCAAGTGCTTGTGTGTATAGACACATAAAAGAAAGTAGCCCATTTCGTGGGACGTGTGCGCTACTTTTCTTCTTTTGTTGCTGTTGCTGCGGAAAGAAGCACGGCCACTGATACTGCTGCATAAATACTTACAGCTAATGCCGCCACTTCATCCTGCAGCCTGAATGCACACGGAACTCTAAGATGCGATGGGTTGGCAGGAAGGAAAATCTAGTGCAAAGATGCTATAAGTATAAACAATACAATTCACCAAGATTTTGTCTCCTTCTGGCCTGTTTGTTAATCTTAAAAACAAAGGGCCATTGTCCAATGAGCTTGAACTAATCCATTTTCTGTTGCATGGGATTGTTCCTTCTTAATTAAATTTTATAATGGCCTTATTTAACAGCGCTTATACTATTAGCTCAACTACTCAATATTGTTGTTGTTGTATTGTTAGCAGATTAATTTAAATTTCACTGTTCGAAACAGAATGCAGAATCTTCTCACAAAACGATCGAAATTCTTCCTTCAAATGACGTACTTTGGTGCGAAAGTAAATTGTGAAGGTATTTTGGTTCTTATCGGTCATCGCAAAATTTTACATTCTGCTCCTGGCCATAATGTACATATGTTATGATGTATTTTCTATGTGCGAATCAGATGCCCGTGTTCTTAGTCTCTAGTATACGAAGGTACTTAGAGAACTAGAAACGTGAAAAAGCATTACAGATGGTAAACAAACCGAGTAAAAAGAGAATGGCGATGACGACCTTCTTCTTTCGGTTCGCTGCAGGACTGAACACACACATGACGCAGCTCTGGTCTTGTTTTCTTTTCTTTAAGGAAAAGAAGAAGAAAAAACCCCCTTTCACCAGTTTCGCGTTTAGTAGAGAAAGGGAAAGCGACATTGATAATATAATATAATATGATATACGCATAAGGAGATGTGATGTGGTACATTGGTACATACAATGCTAAACAACACAAGAAACGAAAAAAGACACAACTTACTTACTTTACTTTGTTGAAGAGCCAGGGAGTAGTTTGAAACAGCAAGAGTCTTCTCTCTCTCTCTTCGCCTTTTCCTTTGTGTGTGCGTCTTTCCAACGAACTATGAAACAGGAATAAAGTAGTTGTTGTCGTGATGTCGTCGTCGTACTGTGGTCGTGGACTAGCTTTTCTTTTTCTGGTTTCAGTTTTTGTTGAATAAAAAGGGAAAGAAGCAGATGTAGTATCACCACCTCCACTGCACACACCACATTATAGGGAGAGAAAAGAGTGAAGTCGTTATATGGACTGAAACTCTACTTAGAGACAACAGAGCAGGGCAGTGGGAAAGAATGGTAATATTCTTCTTCTTGAGACTTTGGTTTCGTGTGGTGTGGTTTACTAGACTAGAAAGTATAATAATAATGTTCGTTTCGTTTCTTTATCTTTTGTTGTTTCTCTGCCTTCTTATATGTAAGCGATGTCCTCTTGTAAAGTAGAGATGATACAGTTTCTATAATAATATTTTCTATGATATATGTAATAGGAAGGAGTGAGTGAGTGCAAGGAGCTTTTCCCCTCGATCCACATAACACACACCGTTCAAGCTTTTTTCTCGTCTTTTTTCTCTTCTAGTCTTATGGTATCGTGCCCTTCTTCCCCTGTCAAATCTATCTTTTCACTTTACTCCACCAGCTTTCCCACAACTTGCCAACAGTTACATAGCTCTATGTGTTGCTACTCCAATTTTTGTGTGTCCCCTTGTTCGTCTGCTGCCATTACCATTACCAATACCTTTACCCATATTGTTATAGTCGAGTGAGTTAGTGGAGCCGAGTTGAGCAGAGCGCTGGGATGATGAGAAGAGAAAAGAAGACAAAGGGAAATAGGAAGCAAAAGACCTCTTTTCTTATTATGGTGCACACACACATATGAAGATGATACCACTAGAAACTCTGTTCCATCACCACCATCACCACATGCTCTTCTTGACTGCTTGACTGCTGCTGGAGAGAAAGTGTTTTTTAAACGTGCAACACAAGTAGCACTCGTTATGCCACTTTTCCTCTTTCTTATGTTATAATGTCTCCACTGCAATATTTACTGCAAAGCTGAGGGAAAGCAAGTTAAGTTGGCTCTCTTTTACTATTATCATCGTATCGCATTATCATCACACGATGACAACGATGCTTTCTCCGCTTTTCTTTGCTCCTTCCTTTTCGCTTTCTGAGAATAAGTGTATTTTAATTTAGTTAGTTTTGTATGGGCTTCTTTCCTTTTGCTCCTTCGTCTTCTTTTTCTTATTGTTTCACTCCTTTTCTGAAGAATCAGGAAAGTCAGAAAAGATTGAAAAGACTTTCCCTTTCCTACGGATACAGTTGCTTCAATTTTGCATACTTCTTGGAACAGCTTTGTTTGCCAGCTTACACTCCGTAAAGCGTCTTCTATCTTATTATATTAACCTTATCCAAATTTTATCAAGTTTTTCTAACTCATTTAGACACACTGCCGCAAAAAAAACTATACAAAACTCCTTTTTCTTTATTTTACACTTTCAGTATCCAATTCTTGTGTGTGTTGTCAGTTTATTTGCTGGACTGCTTCAATCGTGAAAAGAAAATTGTTTTGTGAGAAATATCAGAAGCAGCACTGTAATTTTTGAAGAGTTAATGCAACTCGAATGGAGCTAATTCACCAAGAAGTATTGCTTAGTCTGCACAAAACTTGTTTTTCGAACTTATCAGTTTATGTGAACTTCAAGTGAAATCAATAAATTATTTTGATTTCAAATTAATCAAACATTTATATGTAATCAAGTTTATTACGAAAAATGTTTTTTTCTTCTGAAACTGTAACGTTATATGTACATGGTTTTGTGACTGACTCCAGTAAGTGTTTCGGATTGCCCAAGAGAATGAACACGTTCCGTTACGTTGTATTTGTTTGGGAGAGACAAGAGAATTAATCCTGAAAATACGATTACAAAAATTACCTTACAACTTTATTAGTTTAAAAATTAACTTTCCCACAAATCAATCAAGACTAATGGTTAATGTAATGGTTATTAAATTGTAAATATGAAATATTATTGTTATGTATGTATTACCTATAAAATAAATAATGTATGTAGACATTTTAAATGAGACATGCGCCTAATCTAATTAGATAGTTTGTTCAATGTGGGTTTTAATGATGCTCAAAAATAAACTATATAATCAAATAAACAATTCCATTCCGGTTTTAAATTTGCATAAATCATAAAAGAAATTCTGATGAGTTATGAAATTCTATACTTATCATTGTATAAAGGTTATTTGAAAATTAAGTTACATTGAAAATTAAATTAGATTTACTTTTTCCAGGATTACCCTTATGCTAAAATAAAATCCTTTCACCAACAATCCAATTATTTGTGCGATTTCCAGATGTTTGTTTCACTGATTGATTTTTTTCACGGATTTTGGCAATATGACTCACAAAACCTGATTCACTTCAAAGCTCCACGTTTTCACATAAATAATAAATCTTTCCACATGTTGCAACATGAGGTAAACTAACAAAATGAACGAAATTACTCTGCAAACGATGTCACTTTTCTTCCACAAACCAATTTTCAATGAAGTCACATTGCAAACATTTTGACCTTTTATCGTATAAAGAAATAAATTTCTTTCGGTCTCCGACAAATTAATTGTGAAGGAATGAATCCAAAATGCGAACTATGCTTTAAGAGAGCGGTGCAGAACGCTTGCTTCAGCAGGTTAAACAGCCTTTGTCTTTTCAATTTGTGCTGTGTTGAAGAAGTGGAGGAAAATCGGAAAGCTTTGCTAAGCACCCAGATCTGAGTGAACGATGGAGAAAGACTGACTACCTCTTTCGAATCGTCTTTGGGGGATACCTTAAGCATGGCTAAATTGCATGTCGAGCTCAGATAGAGCTACTCCATCTCAAACTCTCTAACCGTGAACTGCAACAAGCCACAATTCGTTTCACTTTCTCCCGTTTTCAGACCTCGCCGATTCTCAGTCGACAGCGGATTCCATCTATGCAGTGTTCTCTCACTCGTAGAAAGCATTTTTGTGAGGTGAAGATTTAGTGATGCAACTTGACACGCTTCCTTTCCTCCGCCCTCTGAACTAAATTCTTTCATTGTCATCTCTGAATCTGTTGGACAAGTTCTCTATACCCAAACCCTATTCAATAAAACTATCAATGCATGTGAATCTTTTTAATCTTATCTTTCTAATATATGGTGGAGAGTTTAAGATATTTATTTAATTTGGTATATAAATTTGCAGTGATTATAAAATGCATCTAAAATGTGGGCCAGCGACATGACTATTTATGAAGTTTCGACCTGGTGAAAAGTGTGAAGTGATTTGTTATGCATAAAAACATAATTTAGATTTGCTTCATTTGTATGATTAAAGATTAAATAAATGCATCAATACTACAATCAACACAATTTTAATTCATGTTAAGCTTGATTTTATTTAATTCATTTCGATCATCATAATTTTGAAGAATGTTTGCTTTTACAAGAATTTTGAAAATGTATTAAAAATCATAAAAATAACTAAAAACGTGAGAATGGCAATACTTGAAGGTGCCCATTTTGAAACAGAAAAAGGTACTGGAATTTACTGACCACCCCGGAGACGCAGGACAAGATGGAGGGTTGACTCCTTCTGGATGTTGTAGTCGGACAGAGTGCGTCCATCCTCCAATTGCTTTCCAGCGAAGATGAGACGCTGCTGATCTGGGGGAATTCCTTCCTTATCTTGGATCTTAGCCTTGACGTTCTCAATAGTATCTGATGGCTCCACCTCGAGTGTGATGGTTTTGCCTGTGAGGGTTTTCACGAAGATCTGCATGCCACCCCTGAGACGAAGGACGAGATGGAGGGTCGACTCCTTCTGGATGTTGTAGTCTGAGAGGGTACGCCCATCCTCCAACTGCTTTCCGGCGAAGATCAAACGCTGCTGATCTGGAGGAATTCCTTCCTTATCTTGAATCTTAGCCTTGACATTCTCGATTGTGTCAGAGGGCTCTACCTCCAAAGTGATGGTCTTTCCTGTGAGTGTCTTGACGAAGATCTGCATGCCACCTCGGAGACGGAGAACCAGATGGAGTGTGCTCTCCTTCTGGATATTGTAGTCTGAGAGGGTACGCCCATCCTCCAACTGCTTTCCGGCGAAGATCAAACGCTGCTGATCTGGTGGGATTCCCTCTTTGTCTTGAATCTTAGCCTTAACGTTCTCAATGGTATCTGATGGCTCCACCTCGAGTGTGATGGTTTTGCCTGTGAGGGTTTTCACGAAGATCTGCATACCACCTCGCAAACGAAGGACAAGGTGGAGCGTTGACTCCTTTTGGATGTTGTAGTCAGAGAGAGTACGACCATCTTCCAACTGCTTACCAGCGAAGATGAGACGCTGCTGATCTGGGGGGATTCCCTCCTTATCTTGGATCTTGGCTTTTACGTTTTCGATGGTGTCAGATGGCTCAACCTCCAACGTAATTGTCTTCCCTGTAAGGGTCTTAACGAAAATCTGCATGCCACCCCGGAGTCGAAGTACGAGATGAAGGGTGGACTCCTTTTGAATGTTGTAGTCGGAAAGGGTGCGCCCGTCTTCCAATTGTTTTCCGGCGAAGATGAGACGCTGCTGATCTGGAGGAATTCCTTCCTTGTCCTGGATTTTAGCTTTCACGTTCTCGATGGTGTCGGATGGCTCAACTTCCAGGGTGATGGTTTTGCCAGTCAAGGTCTTCACGAAGATTTGCATACCTCCTCGAAGACGGAGCACAAGGTGGAGGGTGGACTCCTTTTGAATGTTGTAATCAGACAAAGTACGTCCGTCTTCCAACTGCTTTCCGGCGAAGATGAGACGTTGCTGGTCTGGGGGAATGCCTTCCTTGTCCTGGATCTTGGCCTTGACGTTCTCGATTGTGTCGGATGGCTCAACCTCGAGAGTGATGGTTTTGCCCGTGAGAGTCTTCACGAAGATCTGCATGCCACCCCTGAGACGAAGTACGAGATGAAGGGTTGATTCCTTCTGGATATTGTAGTCGGAGAGTGTACGCCCATCTTCCAATTGCTTGCCAGCGAAAATGAGACGTTGCTGGTCTGGGGGGATGCCTTCCTTGTCTTGGATCTTTGCCTTGACATTCTCGATGGTATCAGATGGTTCCACTTCCAAAGTGATGGTCTTGCCAGTCAAGGTCTTGACGAAGATCTGCATACCTCCTCGGAGACGGAGGACGAGATGAAGGGTTGACTCCTTCTGGATATTGTAGTCGGAGAGGGTGCGCCCATCTTCCAATTGCTTTCCGGCGAAGATCAAACGCTGCTGATCTGGGGGAATTCCTTCCTTGTCCTGGATCTTAGCCTTGACATTCTCGATTGTGTCAGAGGGCTCCACCTCCAACGTGATGGTCTTACCAGTCAAAGTCTTAACGAAGATCTGCATGTTGATTGCCTGTTAGTCAAAAATAAAATTCGTTTAATTAATAATTTGCTAGCTATTTAAAATTTTAAATGCTCCTGAACTATTTTTTTGAGCCTGGGTTTGGATCGTACAACAATACTACCACCACCACCCAAATCAACTGATGCTTTAAAATAATAACTTACTTTTTATTCCTTTGTGATAATAGAATTAACGGTAACTTTTTTGAGTTTATAGTTTGAAATAATCACGTTTAATAAACAGTTAAGTTAAATATTTTAATTAAACTTTTAACAGTGAACAGTGCGAAGAAATGTAATAGAAACTTAGTTCTTTTCGTCCAAAAGAGAATTCTCCACTTTTGATAAAATGGCTGAAGTTGATGACTCGTCAAAGTTGGAAGAGAAAATGTTGAAGCTGAAAAGAGGGCAAGGCAGTTTTATTCACTTGCTCAATCTACGTTTCGTTTCTTTTGCGTTTCCTCGAAAAGCAAAGCCAAAGCTTGTTGCTAAGCGCTTCTCGCAATGTCCTGTTTGTTCTCACTCCCTATCCTGCCCATGCTACGCTGTCCACTCTCTAGAAAATTCCACGTCAAACTGTAAAGCAGAAGTGGGTTTACAGCAGAAAATAGAAGGCACCTGCGAATGTTATTGAATGTCGATATTCGTCGTGAAGCTGAAACAAAAACGTAAATGCATTCATCATCAACAGAAAAATATTCGTCTTTAGTTCTCTCATCAATAGCAAAACGCAACTCAAAAACAAAAGTCAACGTTCAACCATGGGACAAGAAGGGACTTGAAGGATAAAAATGTCTTATTTATTAAGGCTTGTTAAAATATTTTTTGTCTTATCTTAACAGTTATTATTAAAATGCATTTTGAACACAATAGTATAGTAACTTGGAAGTTGCAACTTTGAGGCATGAAGGAATATTCGTTTCAAGGAAAAAACCATACAGCACAATGAGCATGAATGAGCACAAGCATAAAGCACAATACAATACTTTTATACATCATACAACGAAGAATTTCGTTTTTGTTCGTTCGTTGTTCTTTTGATGTCACTACTAAAAGTTCATAGTCATGTACTGATGTTCATATGACTATGATTCATTCATCATTCATGATCATGATTAGCGCATGATATTTAATAACGCGCTCATTACCAACGATTTGACGCAAGTAAAAAGTAAGTTGCGATTAGGTATGTATTGTATATGAAAATCGTATGTTTTATTTTATGGCATGAGTGAGGTAACTAAAAACTAAATGCCATTCCTGTTTATCCTCATTGAGATTAAGACTGATGAGGATGAGAGTGATTAAATGAAATGAACGAACGTGTATTAAGGCTAAACAAAACAGTATAGCATTGGAATTATGGAATTGGTTTACCACCCATGTATGCAAATACTAAAAAATCGCCATCGCATAGTGCGATTCGCATTTAGCCAATAGCCAGTTTTTCTGTATGTTTATTGTTCATTCTAAAATTGTACGTCTTATTATTGCTAAACGTTGGCAAACGCTGCATAGGTCAAAGTGATCAAAGTGCATCAGACAGAATTTCATATTAGTCACTCACAAAAACATGCAGCTACATAACAAACTTGAACGTAGTGCATAGATAACATTACTTGTGGATTAGCAAAATACATAAGAGGGCTTCTTTGTTCTCGAATGAATAAAAGTCGAAGTTGCTAGAGACTCCAAAAACACGTAACTCTGCAACTTTCAACTTTGATTTGATTGCTCTCTTCTGCTTAATATTATGCGCGATGAATTTGTGTTTATGTATTTGTTCGTTATCGACTATCGACGCGACATTAGATTAGTGCATAAACGAACCAAAATCCTTCGATATAGGTCGTCAATTCAATGGATGAAACGAGAGTCTCGTTCATCGTTACGAGACTACCAACATTTAATGATAATTTGCTAAAATGCATTTGCACAAAAGACCATAACATACAGTCTTGTAATCTTGGCATATTATGACAATTTTACTTGTTATTGCTAAAGCTAAATATTGATTACAATTATATCGAGGATAAATAAGATGAGGCAATTCCCAATTGGCAAGAATGGATATGGTCATTTTGTCACATGAGTGCCACTCATTGAGTGCATAAGTGCACATATTAAACAAGGCAGATATTCTCTGCCAGAGAAGGTATTATGATATAGTCGATGAAGACGAAGAATAAAAGAAATGCGTTCTGCTGTCTGAACTAAAAATGAACCTCAATGAACTATATTGGTAGAAAGTAGAACGGAGGAATTTGAAGAACAAAAGAAGAGCCCAAAGAATGACGACGCTAATATACTAAAGCTGAGGCTAGGCCAGATTTAGAAGCTTTTTGATTTTGGTCTTAAGTTATAAAAAAGTTAACTTTTTATAGTAATATAACCACTCCAAAGTGCAAGCCTACATCTCATTGAATACAAAGAAACAGATAGAATAATGCGTCAGAATAAACGAAAAAGGCAGCAACAAAATCTTGGATGGATATTTTGCTTACAAACTTGATGGAATACAAGTTTTTGTGAAATGGAAAATTTTACTTGCTTAGGTTATTTTAGTTGATTTAATCGGATTAAAGCAAAAGATGGGCTTTTTGGTTGATTTACCTTACGAAATGAGCCCTCCTCTACATTCAAATTGCTCTACTTTTTCGTTTTTTCCATTGCAGTGTGAGGTGGTCAATGCAATTGTTGACCTTTACCATTTCCTGGCTATTTTTTATATGTAGAAAGCTGCTGGAACACATATCACTACTAGGGACTTACGAGTTACGATTAGAAGATGTGTAGTGTATTGTAGTCTCTTTGTGCCCCGTGCCCCCAAAGTCGTAAATTAACGACTCATAATAGTATGCTAATGTGGATCTACGTTTAATTGCTTGGAAATGTAACTACTTGTGAGTCGCAACGTCGCAAATCAACTGGAAAGAAACGATGCGATGCGAATGATTCGATGCATAAAGCAAAGTGTTCGACATCATTATTCGTGGAATTCGTTTCATCTTCATCTACATACAAAACTGTAGTTACAGAATTTTTAGATAAGGCAAATAAGGCAATGCTTCGTAATACAGAAAAATCAACAAACACTACTCAACTCCCCATTCCCCAAATGATTTTTAACCAGATCAGACGGTTTTGAAAAGTGGCAAATGCCAATAATAACGAAAACTTTTCCAGGAAAATGCTTTCTGGAAAATTATCACCAACAAACAACTCTTTAATTTGCATAATTTCCAAAATTGACATCCCAAAATATATCCATTGATGCACACATGTCATGTCCATGTCAAAAAACATCCTGATTCATGATTCATGAAAGGTTTTGCTGTAAGAAACAGAGGTTTGAGCAACCACAGGTTTTGCATAAAGGTAATTAATTTGGTTCCATCCCTTCCTTATCTAGCAATTTTTGAAGATGTTGGTGGCTCCAGCAGGCACATTTTGGCTACATATTCAATTACGGCATATGAATGATCAAAAAAGGCTAGATGAAAAGAAAATTAATGTATTTTTATGGTGATGACGAGGTATTAAATTGAAATGGTGAAGAGTTGGTCGATGAGCACAGGGAGGCTTACAATCGCAATCGCACGCAGGAGGTAAAAATAAAATATGAACCGGTGATGTTTTGGAAATAAAAAACTTCCGGGATTTAACGCACATATTCAGTTCCTATTTAATCATCCCGAAGGTAAGGATTTCAACAAAGTATAATTTTTTTACGTGTAAAATTCCTTTGTGCTGGAGTAAGTCGCCGTTTCGTGCATGCTTGAAGCTCATCTTACTTTTTACAGATACAGATTTCATAAATCCTGTCCAAAAGCTGACATGATATGACAAATGAAAGGAACATCTGACAACTCAACGTTAATTATTTCTATCAAGTTTTTTGAGTCCTTATCGCAACGTTAAATAACATTTTATCCGTAGGTTTTTTTTTGCAAAAATCCTCGTTTTTGAAAGCATTAAGGTATTTTTATTATTGGTTATCTTGCTCTATATAAAAAAATGGATCGGTTTCGGTTTAAATACTCGCCATATTTTGATTTTTTCTAGACAATCAGATTCATTTGTTATTTAATGCTGCCTTCCGTCCGTGACTAATAATGGAAACGAGCGATAAACCTCCTGCAGTTGTTAGATGGCCACAATCAACCGGAAAGACGGACATGGTGAAATTGCACACCGCCGTCATCCAGAATAAACCGAATAAGGTAATCAAATATGTGAAACGTGGAACCTCAACTGAAGTCTACAACAACGACAATCAACCGCCACTCTTCTGTGCTGCTATACTTGGGAAAAGGAAAGTCGTTAGAGTGCTGCTGGAACTTGGGGCGAATCCCAATTCACGATGTTTCCCGGAAGGAAGTACGCCAGTCCATGCTGCGGCTTATGTCGGTTGTGTCAAATCATTAAGGCTGTTGTTGCAAGCGGGAGGTGATCTTCGATTGACTGACAGTAAGCTGAGGACACCGCTTGACTGGACGATTCTACAGCCGGAGGAGAGCAAACGAAGGAACATCAAAGACGTTCTGGATGGAGCCCGCATGTGTGCCTTTAAACCCAACGGGAAAGACTTACTTCCGGATTTGGAATCTAGAGTGGGAATACATCAGGTTGGCACCGTGTCATTGGGAACCCGCGTGGTACGTGCGTACTGCTCCGAAGGTGTTGCCAGGTTTTTTCATTTGGATACGCCCACGCCTTTGCCATCGCAGGTGAAGCTGAACCTGAGCATTCTTCCAATCGGCTACGGTAAAATCTACTTTGGGTCTGATCAAGATCAGGAGCAACGATGTGGGGCTGTGGTTGGCCTTCCGTTTATTAATGAAATATCAGACTTAAAATTGGAGTCAAACATCAACTTGGCATCATGGATTTGTGGCAAATTCACCACATTTGTGCCAATGACGTGGATAGAAAAGAAGACGTCAGTCATTGTGAGAGAACTTCGTAGAAGTACCGTGGAGGAAGCAATTCCGGATATTCTCATCTCAGAACTGAACTCATTAATGAAACTCCATCATCCCTCCATTTTGATGCTCCTGGCTGTTTGCCACATTGATAACTACGATTCAATTTCTCTTGTTTTCGAAAAGGTCCCCTATGGCTCTTTATACTATGTGCTGTACAACGAGATGAAAAGACTAAGTTCCCGATTTGTAACGGACATAATCATTTCTGTAAGTTGCGTTTCATCGATTCAAAATTCACATTTTCAATTCATAAATCAATTTTCTGACAATGAGATGAATGTTTAATGTTGTGTATCTAAAAAATATTTTCGAATATGTATGTTAAAGGTTTGTGAAGCACTGGATTATATCCATGCTAGTGGATATCTGCATGGATTTGTCAATTCGCATTCGATTTTGCTTGTGGATGTCGGACGAGCCAAACTGGGATGTTTTGAATACGTTACCCCGATTAAAGCAACTAGTCAGGAAGTGCAGGCATCCAGTCACCCGAATTTAAGATCAGACAGTCATCTCATGATAAATCGTCATTGGGCCGCACCAGAAGTAATCACGGGGAAAAGAGCAGCTGCAAAGGCTTCCGATATTTACTCAATTTGCTGCGTCATGTGGGAGTTAATTTATGGCGAAGTTCCATGGAAGGATTGTACATTGGAAGCATTAAAAGTTATGATGACAGAGAATCCATATGCCAGACTGCCGTTGGACAAAGGAGTTGTTCCTGATTTATGGTACCATGTGTTGAATTTAGGACTTGAACCGGAGTTGCCTTTAAGAGATTTGGACATGACCGAGGTCAAAGACATGATGCTGCTGTCAAAGAGCAAAATAGATACGGGGGCGGGTGGCGATGCTTTCCAATTACGACCTAGTTTCAGTCGAACTTCTCTGAACTCTTACGAAGAACAACCTGAAGTGGAAAGCCGCGATGCTGTGGATGCAAGCAAAAGCAAGTTGTACAAGCTTTCTTTAATGGGTCCACATACCGAAGTATAAAATATAATTATGTGTGTGAATTTAATACTAGATTAACAATGTTGTTGGTGTTTCTAAAAAGTTGTAGTAATACATAGCACTAAATTAGTTTCCTGTACATGGTAATGGTAAAGATGTTCCTTATCACTTATTGTAAACGTGTAATAATATTTACGAAAAAAAAATTGGCTTTAAAAACAAACTTGAGATTTATTTATTTGCTGTTGCTGTTACACTGTGAGTTTTCTTATGTTTAAGTATATCTATCGGCGTTAGCTGTAAGTGTTGTTGACATTCTTCACAAAAATATGTTTTTGTAAATGGTTTGGCGATAACATCATCGTCCTCTGAATTGTGTTCTGCTGTTGAAAAATAAAAAAGCAGCCAATCGAACCAGAGCTTAGCAAGTATTAATTAAAAACTGCACTTTGCCAACATAGCACCAAGAAAAAAACTCACCTAAATCCTTCAGCTTTCTGCATTTAAAATTATGACAGAGTTGCTCAATCGGCAAACCCATGATGCTCTCTTCACAACTTGAACACGTCCACTCTTCCGGGTCTGGCTCTTCCCCGTAAAGACTGCAAATTAAATGGAAGAGTAAGGATTACTTACGATTAGTTGCAATACAATCTTAGCTCCTATTTCTTCACCCAAGTAGTGTGACTTTAGTCTTGAACTTTTAAGAAATGCAAAGTAACGTACCACCCATAAGTAAGATAAGAAGTTAGCGATAATCCGCCTTTGCTCATATCCTTCATCACATCCCAATCCGATTCAAATCTAAGTTCGTTGTCATCATCATCACAATCTGCGGGAATCTCGCATGAAAAATATTTGTCGTACATATCTTTCTGGTCCGCAGCAAGAAGTCGTCGAATTGTGTAGAATGCTTCGCTTCTCAGGAACTTGACTAGCCTTGTGCCAAGTTCTCGACTCTTTCGAACATCGGAAGGCATTAGAGGTTCGTCTTCTGCAAACAAATGACGAAAATAGATTATCGCTTCATGTTCTATAGGTAGTTGTTGGATTATACATATTATGCAGTGTACAGTCATTACACTTGCAACAACCATAAATCATGTTGTTAACAGTTCAATGACATAAAGCTGCGTTTTCGTACTTGACTGAAGACGAGATTTTAGTAAACCAGACCAAGTGTCTCTTAATTCCAATGCAGCGACCAGACTCAGTCTTGCAGAGGCAGCGTCGGTAAATACAACTTCCAACCAGGAATCAAAGACAAAACGCGTCATGGCCGGATCTGTGTCAATTGTGTGGGCGAAGAGCAACAAAGTTTGTGCAACTGGCATACGGAAGGTATTCATTAGATACGGCTTATTTGTCTCGAGTAAAGTGCTATGTAAAGGAATAAAAATTACAAGCAATAACGATTCAATTACAAAAAATGTCCACTTGAAATCATGAGAATTTAGGCAAAACGTACAGATAACACAATAATTGATGTTTTCCACTGATCGTGAGTTTAGTGTACATATGAGGAACATCAATAATGTCACTGTCATTTAAAGCCAAAACGTCTGGTTGGTTAGCAAACACACTCATTGGGTGTAAAACGGTAAACCCCTTTGATTTAGTGTGAAACATTTGGTCAACATCAGTCTATGAAAATTAGAACGTTAATGAGGCATTTTAACATTTAGGTATGCATCAGTTAACAATTATAAATAATTGTTTTCTGAAATAAAACCTTATATTTATTGAAGTCATCTGGAATTGCTAGTTGTGGGTACAGTCCGCTGCATAAAATCACCTTCAGCATTGAGACATCCTCATAGCCATCGGCCGCACTTTTATGCAACAAATCCTACAATTTTAAAAATCAAACATTTATTTCACCTTAAAACAGCCTTGGATTTTGCAAACAAAGCTTCAGCCTTCGATCCAAAATATGGCAACTGCTCCCAAAAATTGATTCAAATATACAATATTCCGAATTGTGAATTACCTTGACTTGTCTAAAATCGTTCTTAAGCCTAAATTCAACATCTTTTATATCAATTTCCCCGTCATCTGCTTCGTTGTCTGAATGCGGATCGTCTTCTCCTAGCCCATAATCTTCGTTTAATTTTAGAAATTTCTTCTTGCGTGGTGCACTCATGTGATACTCCTTTTTCAAGGAACGTAGTTGCTTAACTTCGCCGTGACGCATTGCTCTTTCCGCACTACTAACAGACGGTCCGACACTTTCCTTGATTAATCCGGCATCCTACATAAAAATATTGACAATAAAATTTAAAAAGATACAATTCGCGTGAAATGGTATTTGACTCAGTTGATTTTACTATTGCTTACTTTGAGAAGGGATTTAAATTGTTGACGAAGTTTTGTCATTTCGTAGAACCGTTGTTCCTCGAAGCCTCTGCGCTTGCACCATTTCTTTGTTCGACTTCCGTCGCTAGCCTTTTCCTCAAGCCATGCTCCATAAGCATTCAGTAAGGTTAGGGGATCACCGTGATCAGAATCCAAAGACTTCCGAGCTGCCTACACAACACACCATTAATTTTAAAAAACTTTCCACGTCAAAATTCAAAATTCTGCTAGGATGAATCTTTTAATGATTTAATTGACTACTTACCACACAGTCGGGATTGCGATGAGCCCAACTAGTGAATGGCGATTGTACGCTTAATGATGCGGCCAATGATAACACTGCTTCAACTTGTTCAAATACGGTCCCCATAATTAACATTTTACCTAGGGCGACATCAACTGGAAGATTTGACAGCGTTTTGCCTATTGGTGTTAACGACTCGTCGTCATTCAGGGCACCCTGAAAAGTCATAAGTACAAATTCTAAAACATTACAGAAGCGCTTGAATTGGTAAAAAAACTTCTTGGTTTTGATAGAAAACCTGCTCTTTTAGACGCGCAATAGAGTTTTCTAAACTATCCGCCGATGGGGGTTCGATAAATGGAAATTTTCGACAGTCCGGAATGCCGATAGAGATCATCTGTAAAAGCAATGAATCTAAAGGGACACGCTGAATTTCCGGTGTTGAGTATGCCTGCAATTCGTCATATTCTGACTCGGAGTATATTCGGTAGCAAACGCCAGGTCCAGTACGTCCCGCGCGCCCTTTTCGTTGCTCTGCACTTGCCTTACTGATCCAAAATTCCTTTAATCGTTGAAGTTTACTCGTTGGATCATACGCCATTTCTTTTACTTTACCGGAATCTACCACGAAACGAATCCCGTCAATCGTAATCGATGTCTCTGCAATGTTGGTTGCAATGATGCATTTTCGAATACCCTCTGGCGTATAATCAAAAGCCTATAAAACGTGATTGTGATTGATTACGTTAATTTAAATAGTTACGTTACAATACTATTGTTTGTCTTCAATATGAAAAGTAGTACTGGAAAACATTTTTGATCGTACCTTATCTTGGTCATCAATAGATAACATACTATGTAAAGGTAGTATTATCCATCTTTGGGAGACTTCGGCATATAGTTTCACCGCTTCAACCACGATTGAAATTTCATTGACTCCACTCAAAAATATTAACACATCTCCTCTCTCATCCTCTGTAAATGTGAAAATTAAAGAATAAACAATTTCTAAAATACCTGTAAATAATAATTTGGTATATTTATTTGTTTGCATAGTCTTACGAGGGAATTTGTCGTCAATTAACTGGAGAACTCTGACATACGGAGCAGGATTCAGTTTTCCAGATCGAGTTGTGAGTTCCTCCACGCTTATTGGACGGTAATGTACCTTAATTGGGAATAATCTACCAGGAACCTTAATAAAAATAAAAATAAAAGGGTGAAACTATAAATTGGGTTTCTTGATAATAGATATTACAGTAGTACAAGAGATAACTGTTGGAAAACAAATAAACCTGTAATATTGGAGCTAGCCCTTGGAAGTAGTTCTGAAATAACTCCGTATTGATAGTGGCGGACATCAAAATGATTTTAACATCCTGTCTCTGATAAACTAGGCACTTAACAATTCCCAAAAGGAAGTCTCCGTGTAGATGTCTCTCGTGCACTTCATCCAGAACAATAACATTATAGGTCGATAACATACTGTCGCTGGAAACCTGAAAAGTCCAATATTTTTTTTAGAAATTACACACATTGTGAAAAATATACTTCCTTCTTCAATTTTATACATTATAATGTAAATTAGGCCTTTACTTGTCTCAGCAGCAATCCTTCAGTTATAAAAACTACTTTTGTGTGCTGCGTTTTCCTCTTTTCAAATCTTATTTGATATCCAATTTGCGTTCCGTACTCATTCAATGTTTCATACGCTACTCGTTTGCTTAATGACACACAAGCAATACGTCTGGGTTGAGTACATGCTGTTGTAACAAAATAATAAGAATATCAATTCAATTATTTGATGAATTTTTATAACCGGTGGTTATGTATGATTACTAGAACCGTTATCATGTCTCATTGTCATTACCTATGTTCTCATATCCAGCTTTCATTAAATATTGAGGAACCTGTGTACTTTTCCCACATCCCGTATCACCGGCTAATAATATAAATTCAATATAAAACAAAAATTATATTTTAAAAAAGTAAAGTAAAGTTTAACCTATTTTACAAATAAAATGTAATTGATCAATCTCAATGTAAGTAAAACCATTTTTGTATAATTTGCATACCTATAATTAGGACATTATATTTTGAAAGAGTTGTAACGATTTCCTCCCGGAATAGAGCGATAGGGAGAGCAGCTTGAGTTTCACGTAGTTTTTTGAGTTTGCTGAAACGTTCCTTTTGTAGAAAGTCGATAAAATATAGTAGAATCTGGAGAAAATTTTTAATTACTGCAGGAGGGATGTAATGTCGAACATATTCTTGGTCGTCTGCAAAAAAAAAGAGTAGTCAACCCTTATAACAAGTTAATATCACCTGCATAATATTGGATTTATAAAATATGTAACTGCATTTTGCAGAGAGAGATAAAATTACAAACCTGGGTTAAGTTTGCTAATGTAGTCATCAACTTCTGTGTATTTTAATGAAAACGGAACAGTGTGTTGTTTGGCATAAGTGACAGGGACTTTCACCGTTTTTGACAAGTTTTCAGTCCCTTGTATAACCTTTTCCTCTTGCTTCAAATTCTTCTCCATCATTGGGGCTGATGACCCCTTTGCTATTTGTATGCGTTTAATTTTATCATAAAACTTCCAGAAGTCTTCATATTGAATACTGCCCTTCTTAATAACATCGTAGTCTCGAAAAAACATGCGATCAAAATAACTTTTAAACTTTCTTGTGTCAAAGTTGATTATCTCGTTCACGTCTGTCTTATCCCGATCACTTCTTCGTCTAGCATTATCATTGCGATCCGCAGCATCATCACTGGAACTGTAACGTCTTCTGGATCTGGATGTTCTTTGTTCATGATATTCAGCACTCGTCGATCTCGACCTTGATCTTCTCGCCCTGCTGTTAGTAACCTCACTACTGGAAGCTGCGTCCCCCTCCCCAGACTCTCTTCTTTCAGATTTTGAAGCTCTTCTTCTATGCCTCTTCCTATCACCGACATTGTCATCGACATCCTTTATCTTTCCCCGGAGATCACTGCTACTTTCACTGCGAGTACGACTTCGATGACGGTGATGCTTTTGGCGTTTCGCCTTTTTATGTCTGGCTTCTTGTCGTGGTGGTGTCGACACGGACGTCGACCTCGACCGCTTCTTTTTATGCCGGCTTTCGGAACTTTTCCTTCCCATGTCTGAATTGGAAGCTTAATTTCAATTTCCCTCATGTGACTTATCACTTTCAAATTAATCTGTCAAGTCACCATTTGAGTAAAATATGAAAGACTGAACGAAATGAATTCCATTCCAAACGCAAATCAATCCTAATCAAAGTTTACAAAAGTTTACATCAATTGCAAATTGCGATGCGATGTTTATGTCAGAAATTGCAATTTACTTTTCTGAATCGGTTTGTTTTGATGCACCAAAACAGTAGCAGCACAAGCACAAAGGAGAAACATCTGTGTATTTGTACATGTTATACAACAGAACAGAGAGACCAAAGATTTTCTTATTCATTCTGTCATCTCAAATTCTCAGCTCCAGCCAAATTGGCCATGCATCGTTTCAAACTCATTATTTCATGTCAGGTGTTTAGTTTTAGCTCTCAATTTTTACTTTAATCACAAAATTATAAATAAATCATCATTGTTGCGATTCTGAGAGGCAACAACAATGCAGCAGTTATGGGCATGTTCCCCCCACGCACTTCTTCGATGGAGGAGATTTATTATATTATTCAAGTAAGGGCCACCGAAAATGGAGTTTTACTAAAATCCCACACCTCAGGGGAAAGATACCCAGGAAAATGCAATAAGTCTATCGTTTACACACAAAAGTGTTGCAAAAGTATAATTACAGAGTCCGGGTTAAAATTTCATAATTAAACTTTGTCATCAAACAAAGACGGAGAGTGCGAGAGTTGCCTTTTATATAGGTAGTGCAATTTTTACTTTTACTTGTTTCGTTATTTCAAACATTCTTTTGTTCGCTGTTCCCGGCCCCGTGAAATGTATATAAATAAATAGTTAATAGTTTACAGTTATAGTTTATTAAAGATGAAAGAATACAATAATGTGAGTGTGAACGTAAAATGTGAATGAGGGAGCTTTTTACCTTTACAACACAATTTTAATTATTAGTGTTTATCAGTGCAGCCAGGTGCATTAAAAGTGCTTTTATTAAAATTCGTTCAAAGGTAACGCAACGTAAACCCATAAAGCGGCGACTACATACGATAATTAAAGCTATACTAATATGATAATTAATTATTAATTTGTAAGTTGTATTTTTCTGTATGATTGTACTTAATGTCAGGCCATAAAGGAAGTAAATTAAAGAGCTGGGACTGGGGCAAGGGTGACGTCATGTCAGAAAAGGAGAGTCCCTTGAACCTGGCATGTGTCAAGTCCTTATCGGACAAATCGTACGATAAGCGGCAGCAGGCGACATCAGAAATCGAAAAAGTGGTGAAGGAATTTGCTTCGATGAAGGACATGGAGCAGATTCGAAAATTGCTGAAAGTTCTGGGTCAAGATGTTGCAGATAACGTTACCATGTCGCAGATGACGAACAAGCGGAAAGGTGGCATCATTGGATTAGCTGCTACAGCCATGGTGTTGGGCAAGGTTAATTAATCGTAAAATCTTATGTTAAAGGGTCTAAAAGGCGATGAGGTTTTGCTGATTTGTAGTGTAACAGTTTGGAATTTAATTATTTAATTAAAGGATTCTGCAAATTATATGGATGAACTAATTTTGCCTATCTTACACTGCTTCGGGGACTCAGACTCTCAAGCTCGGTTCGACGCCTGCGAAGGTCTCTACAATGTGACGAAAGTGGCAGAGGGCGCGATTCTCGTGCATTTTAATGAAATATTTAACGCACTCAGTAGACTGGTCTCGGATCCGGACCAGAATGTTAAAAGTCAAATGGAAATGCTGGATAGGTTGCTGAAGGTACGTTTCCCAACATTTCATAATCATGAATCATGATTTGAAGATTGTTAACGTTAACACTTCGGCCGTTTTAATTTTTTAAAATATATTTTCCAGGACATAGTCACAGAAAGTTCCTCTTTCGACCTGGTATCATTCATACCTCTCCTGAAGGAACGGATGTACACGAAAAACACTGTCGCCAGACAATTTGTCATCTCATGGATCTTGGTTCTTCAAGCGGTTCCTGACATAAACATGATTATCTTCCTGCCCGAACTACTCGACGGATTGTTCAATGGTCTAGAGGATGAGACAATGGACATCAAGAAAATGTGCGAAAACGTCCTGGACGAGTTTTTGCGTGACATCATTAAAAATCCGGCGGCCGCTGATTTTTCCAGTATGATCAACATCCTCATAACACACAGTCAACCTCAAAATGATTTGCTGCAGGTTTCAAACTTAAAACAGGTGCAATTAAGATTAAGAATTAGTTTTTCTAAATTTAAATTGGAGTCGAGAAAAGATTTGTTAAATGCCATTTACCACAATGACAGTTAACGGCAGTCACGTGGATAAAAGAGTTTGTGGCCTTGGCTGGGCTTGAATTGTTACCCTACACTTCCGGAATTCTGGGGGCCGTCCTTCCCTGTCTGGCTTATAATGATGACGGAAGAAAACGTGAGTTAAAATAATTTATCATTATAATCATTAACTACTCTAACCAACTATGTGTACAATACGCATAAATACATATGTTAGTACCTGCTTAAAATGAATCTGAAAGAAATATGATATGTTGATCAAATGTTTGTTTTGTAGATATCAGAGAAACGAGCAAAGCCGTTAATTACAGTTTAATGAACCTAATTACCAATTGTAGCGACGAGGATAAAGTAAATTCCAATGATGAACAACCCGTTCAGCTACAGGACCTGGAGAATTTGGTCGACTTAAATTTCGTGATTGATGTGTTGACGAGAAATTTGCAGGGCACGGAGGTTCCCACAAAACTGGCCGTTTTACGGTGGATTTACCACCTGCATTTAAAAATGGGCGACCAAATGCTTAAATACGTGGATGAAACATTCCCAATTTTACTTACTACCATATCGGACCCCAGTGATGAGGTTGTTCTGTTAAGTTTGGAGGTTCTGGCGGAAATCGTGTCGTTTTCGGGGGAAATTGAAGAAGGAAAATACAGTTGCAGTTACGTCACGTTTGCTATTGATTGAATCAGTGATTATTAAAAGTATGAAAATGCTAATCGGAATTAAAACATAATGTTACTTTATTGTACAGATGTATCCAATTTGCACGTACAAAATAACACTTACTTTCGTAAGTTCATCATCAGCCTGTTAAATTTCTTTGAAACGGACAAGCAGCTACTGGAGGACCGTGGTGCATTTATTGTCATGTAAAATCCCTATTTAAAGAAACGTTCGGTTAAAATAATTTTGATTATTAGTTTGAGTAATATTGAATTTAATGAGTTTTCACTTTTTAGACAATTATGCGTGTTATTAAGTGCGGAAGCAATTTACCACAGCATATCAGAAATTCTTATTAAAGAGGAAAGTTTCAAGTTTGCAACTGTAATGGTAGAAACCTTAAACACGGTGCTTTTAACATCCGCCGAATTGTTTGAGCTGAGGACGCAACTAAAAGAACTGAAAACGAGGGTATTAAAAACCTAACAATTAATACTAATTGAATAAATAATTAATGACTATAGAATTCTTTTAAGTGTCCTCTTCCTCTTTATTCTTTAGGAAAGTTGTTCATTGTTCACGTGCCTTTACAGAACATGGGCTCACGATCCCGTGGCCACCGTCGCGCTTTGCCTTCTTACACAGAATTATTCACATGCGTGTGATATTATCCGAACCTTGTAAGAAGTTAAAATTATTTTATGCCAATTTTAATTATATTTCAATTATTATCATAATATTCTGAATTACAATTTCTTTGCAGTGGCCAAATTGAGGTTACCTTAAACCCTCCATTCCTTGTGGAAGTCGACAACTTAGTGCAGCTAATGGAGTCACCCATTTTCACTTGTACGTGTTTTTTCAATTTTTTATCATTAAAGTCCAACCAAACACCAACTGTAATCAAGATTTATCTACTAAATCCTTATTTTATTACTAAAGTTAAGATGATGCTGGTACATTTTCGCTTTTGTTTCGAAAAATTGGTGTAGCTGTAATTTAGATTTTTTACGGTGATAATTGTATGTTAAATATGAGGTAGGTTATTGTGAGCAAGTTAATTTTAAATTTTGCAGATCTACGCCTTGATTTATTGGATGGTCATCATAACACCGAATTGGTTCAGGCTCTCTATGGATTGTTGATGCTCCTTCCGCAAAGTGAGGGCTTCCATGTGCTTCAAAGAAGGCTGAGCTGCGTTCCCAGCTTTCATTTGCCACCAGGAAGCAAGTAAGGCAAACTATTATGTTTAACTTTGTCAAAGTTACTTTGATTAGCTAAATTGTGAATTTATGATGATTTATGACTTTTTATATTTAGGTTGCACGGCTCTCCCAAGATTGAGGAAAGGGTGTTTGTACAAGAGATCAGATTTGATGAACTCCTCAATCACTTCAAAACCGTTCAGGAAAGACACCGTAAGGCGAAACAGGCGAACAAAGTTGTGGAGTGTAGTTTTAATAACCGTGTTGATGTTGGGCTTCAAACTGATGAATACGATGACCCAGATGTGTATTATTTTGCGGGTGGCAGAACAATTGCTTGTCAAACAGACTCTTGTGAACAGTATGAACCATTAATTCTCTTACCAAGTGGCCCTTCTCCTGTTATCATTGTTCTTGATCCGACTGACTCCGTCAGCGAAACGTCTCTTATAATGGACACAAGCATGACACTCACAGAACCTAACACGTGTGATTCATTGTCTTGTGGCAATAAGCTTAATGGCAGCACAACTCCTGTAACGACTGATCCTTCCTCCCCCGTCTTAGGCCAAGCCAGCCAGATTTTTACTGACACTTGTATCGTCACTACCATTAACTCAAACTCAATTAACATTGATACCTCAGTTAGCCCAGTTGTTGAGACAAAATCAAGCGCTACCCAACTTTCTATAGGTGTTCTTATCGGAGACACAGCAGAAAGTACACCTCCTAATGATGGTAGCGGTGATTATAGTCCTAGACTAATTGACGGACAAAGCGGGTGTAGAAAACCTGATCCTGTGAAAACGACGTTCGCAGATAAAGCACGAAATGGAATGCTGCGTCAAACATCAATGCAAGCAAAATCCGTCCCGATTAATATGAACAAAATAGGGACTGTTTCCAGCTCCAAAGGAAATGCATCAGGCGGTAGCCAGAAAGGAAAAGCTCCAATCTACAGGAGCAACATCGCGAGTAGGTGCCGTACCGCTGTTAACACAAACAAGCAACAGGTTCGAAAGCAAAATATAATTTTACGCAAAATACTATTCTTTTATTTATCTATAATCTTTGCTCAAGTCAAGTCTAAAATGAAATACAATTTTATAGTGGTAAATAACTTGAGTAGTCTGACTGCAAAGAATAATCAAACTTTCTCGCGAGTCCATTTTAATCTTTCCTGTATAAAACTTTAGTCAAATCACACTATAAGTCTAGCTTTTCTCACTGTCAACTTTCCTTCACCAAGACCGTTTTGAGAACACTTTTATAACGAAACTGAAATTTGATTCTTTTACTTTTCTGATATTCTGATAAATCATTTAAAAGACTTCTGAAATATCTTGTAAAATAGTAAAGTTACTTATACAATTTAATAATTATGCGGTAAATGATTAATTTTCCTCCTTTAAAAACACCTTTATTGTAGGTTGTTTCGCCTGTCAAATCTAAACTCTGTACAAGCTTCTCTTCTTCAGCAGGGCTTGTCAATCCTACGACTACCACAAAATTTAACTCTTCTAGCGATCAATCAAATTCTAATAAATCTTGCTGGAACTCTAAATGTTCCGGACAAACCAAGTCACCAACTTCTTCGAACTCTTGTTCTACTAAACGCACTACTTTTCCTAGTAATATTCTTTCGCCTGGAAAGACTTTTGAACCCTCGAAGGCAGAGGCAGATGCCAAGGTAAAGGTTTTAAAATTTAATGTGCATGTAATTTGACTAGAGTTACACAAAGAGAGACGTGTATCCCTCCATTTCTTGTGGGAGTTGACCCTTAAAAAGTCATATATAAATGGGACACAGTTTTAGTAACTAACATCCATTTGCTTGGTCTACTTACTTTCTCTTTCGCTAGTTCTATTTTTCGTTCTTTATAGTCAGTGCTTTCTTTCTTTATCCTGCAGTTCTCTAGTTGTCTAGCTTCCTTAAATTATTTTTTAACTTTAACTATTGCTTAGCTGTCCTATGCTTATCCTTGTTGTTTGTACGCAGTACTTGTCTATTGAATCACACCTTACTGGGAAAAATAATAAATGACTCTCCTTATTATATACATAGAGCAAATATTCACCGGGTCCAGGGCACCCCAACGTGACACGTCAAGGTTCTGTTGTGTCGAAAGCTGGAGATACACGCAATAGCGATTCGCGATCAGGAATGGTACGCTCGAAGTCAATGATTAATCCACCATCCATCGCTTCTTCTCGACGATCAGGGCCCAACAACAATGCAAATCAGTCCCGTATTCATTCGGGCAAGAAAGCCCCAGATGCAAAAGTAATACAGAAACAACAGGTCAATAACAACAGTAACATGGAATCGAAGAATAAAAACTTCGTGTCCTTACCCGACGTTTCTGTACACAGAAAAAGGAATAGCACAGTAGACGAAGGTACAATATTGTTATTCAAATTCATAATTGGAACTTGAGTTTGGAATTGGTCTAACTAGAATTTGGAATCTAATTCTCACTATTTTTCAGATGGTTGGGAAACTGTACGTGCACGCTCGAATCGTTCCAAGTGGTCACCTTCAGGGTCTTCATTGAGCATACCCCTGACAGCAGAAAACTACACAAATGTCAATGGGAGTAATTCAACAACTGCAGTGAATTGTAATGGCACGCATTTGCATTGGAAAGAGGAGCATGATTCAGAAGTTCGAGAGGACGAGGAGATAAAGAAAAAGGACGAAGATTTGGACAATGCCATCAGGGAGGAAGAGCTCATAGAAGAAGAACTGCGACAAGTAGAAAAGGATTTCGAAATGGTATGGAATTAAAATTGAGATTCCTAAAGATTCCCAGAATAGCTACGAAATTAGTACAATTTACGAACTTTTGTTTCGTAGATCGAAAATGAATCAAGAGATGGTGCTACAACTTCTGAAAATGACAATGCACCTAGCCCGGACGGAATTCATCCGATGGCTGAAATGGATGTGGAGAAGGAACAGTTTTTCTTCATCTGCATGGACAATGAAGCTGGAGGAAAAGCCGAAGATTTTCCTCCTCGTGAACCTGGTAGAATAGTTGCACTGAGAGAGAAATTAATGTCACCCGCTAAAAGGTGCGACGGTGCTGAAACACTGAGGAAATATCAGGCTAAACTTGCAAAAGCAGAAAGAAATCGGGAAAAGCTCCTACAGGCGAAATATAATCGTTATGTTGAACTTAGCGAACGGGTGAGAACTAGAAAATAAATATAACGTTATATTTCTCGTGTAATTCTCATTTTTTGAAGAAAATTTAATATGGTGTCCTGTTATGTAGTTTGAGGCGTTGAATGAAACCACCAAAAAGTTGGTTAACGAAAGGGAAGAGTTGATTGCGAAAGCGGAAGCTAAGCTCCAACGTGCTGCTGAAAACCGCAAACAGCATCTTCAAAATATTGTGAAGAAGGCGCATGATGAAGACGCTAAAGCAAAGGAGATTGCATTCATTAATTTGTTGGAAGCACAGAATAAACGACATGACTATTTAGCAACTGCGCATGTAAGTTTACGTTACTCCTTGCTTGTTCCTTTTTTTTTCATTATTATAAGATTTCAAGTCTTACATTGTTGATTTAGGAGATTGAGGGTCGCTTACAAACCATTCAAGAAGAACGACGGCTGAAGTTAGAAGAAAGGGCTTCGAAGGCTTTATCAGTAATCGAACGCCAATCCCGAATTCGCTGCAATTGGCAGGTATTGGAGAAATGATTGTCACATTTTGATATACTGTATGGTTTTTTGAGCAGCTTTCAATAAACCTCCTTTTTCCTGTTTCAGTCTAAATTAGAAAGGATGCAAGAAAAACGTCGAAAAGCAGAGGAACGTATAACCCGGGAAAAGGAAGAGAAAGCCAAAGAGCGTTCCGAACTTGCTCAGGAAAAAGCAAGGTAAAAAAACAATGGCAATGAGTTATGAGTTTTGATTTGACTCGATACTTGAAATCTGTAACTATTTGTCATTACAGGGACAGGGAAGAAAGAATATCTGCTCTTAACGCAGCTAAACAAGCAGAAAAGGAAGAATTGCAGAAAAAGATCCAACAGAAACAAGAAGATACAGCGAGGAGGCATGAAGAAAATATGGAGCAGATACGACAAAAGGCAATTGAATTAAGTGTTCCTCGTACTCAAGAGGATAATTCTATCCCTGCTACAGTTAGGGTCTGTACCCTCTGCAAAGTATCGGTAAGAATGAGAATGATTAAACACGATTTTCTTTATTCCTATGTGTTGATTTTGCAATTGTGAATCTTTCGCTAAATTCAGTTACCATCCGAAGTTCAGGAGTTGGCTCATCTACGGGGTCGAGCGCACATTGATGCTGTGAAGAAAGCAGAAAACTTTAATTCTAATTGTATTACAATGTTGGAAAGCTTTGGTTTAAAATATGTTTGCGATTTACAAATGGATAAAATCGACTTCAAAGTTCAGGTGGACAGGAATCGTTTCAAGGTTCTGAAGAAGCATTGCAAGAAACTAATGCAAAAACTTTTTGACAGGTTTGCATATTTTTACCGTTACGATTTTGTCTATAAATAATATTTAAAACTTTACAATATGGAATAGGTAATTTGTTTATTTCGTTACAGCGGGTTAGAATACGAAAAAATAGAACATGAATCTGAACTCATCAAACCACTGGATCCCGACTTGAAAGCCAAAATCCACAAAAGCATACGAGAATTGGATCGGCTCATTACCATTTTCGAAAATAAGAAAGGGACTCCAGTAATTGCTACAAATATGGGTCGTCTCATGACCGAAATTAGGAAGACCTCTGTTAAGGTAAATTAAATTCTAAATGTTTTTTCAATGAGTATCTAAAAGCTTCATTTCAGTTTGTGCGTGCATGGAATATTTCTAATGGCGTTTCTTTTATTACATTCATTCTAGAATAAATGTATCAAAGACACTGTGATCGGACTTGGTGCAGTAGCAGTGGCCTTACGCATTATTAAGTGCTCAGCTAATGATCTTCCAGATAAGTAAGACGAAAGAAAAAATGTTTCATTTCATCTTTAACAAGTTTTCTCACTATATTTAAAGATTCTGCCTTTTTGAAATTTAGAATAAAAATAGCAGCGTGCAACCTTCTTATCGGAATTAATTATGATAGTCAACCGAATATTATTTATTGCTTAAGGAGTACAGCAATTTGTGTCATTGTAGAATTCTGCGCTGAGAGATTAAACGTGAGTTCATGTAGTGGTATACACTTTTTGAAAACAAAATGAAACTTTAAATGAGGTTGAGGCGGAATATGAATATTTTATGAATTAAATTTTTAAATAAAGGTACTAATTCCTGAGGGGAGTCGGTGGATTGCAGGAACGGCAGTGACTGCTGCTGAGCAAATCCCTAGCGATCCAGTTATTGGTAATTTACGATTTCTAATAGACTTTTATTGATGTTGATCTCGATTTGAATTTTATTCATGTATCGGACGCAGAGTCTCTCCTGGAGTTACTTTTTACTATCATTAACATTGTACCTGATCCATTTCATGGTATTGGAAAGGAAGGTGTGATGGATCCGCAAACCTTGACCCAAGTCAAAACTCGCGTTCTAGATATAATAGGGTAAGTCAGTTAGTCTTCTTTTGTGATAAAATGATAAGGTTCTTTTGCAGTTTTAGCAGTTTTGTTTATCTCAAGGCAATTTCCGGAAATTAATCGGTTTATTCTCACTTCTTTAATTCTAGGTATTTCGTTGCGTCTGGAGTCATAGATAGATTTTCAATTTACTGTAGTGCCGTACGTGGTCCAATTGAAGATCAAATTGGTGTTGCAGACTTGTTGAAAATGATTTTAGACTTTCTTGTTATGATCATCTATGCCCTTCACTTCTGGTAATTAAAATGACATTAAAATGAACTAGGTCACCACACCACTAATGAGGTTAAATAAGAATGGTCACTCAAAAATGGTCTGTAATTATTCGCACGCAGCTGGACAGCAAGTTTGGCAAGCGGCAAAAAGGAAACGGACACAACGCAGCTTCTGGCAGCGCTGGAATCTTCCGAATTAGGTGGAGCAGTTTCTATGTCATACACGTTACTTTTATATCAAGGTGCTCCCACAAGACCACGCATGACACCAGGAATAATTGAGACAGAAATACAGCCAATTCCTCCACCCCCAGGTGAACGCACCTCCTCAATTGTTCGGTCAACTTTACTTTTAATAAACGCCATGGCCCGTTTGGATCATCCAGCCTTACAAGTACGTACACTTTACATTAACTAGTAATTGCTTTGAATTGTGCTGCCTTTTTCATTTTACTATATATTCCTTCAGCCTTTCGCTATTTACTCTTTCTTGTTCATTTTTCATCTCATGTACAGTGTTTACATATTGTACAGTATCTAAAAATGTCACCTGTCAACTTTATCTTAATCCTACGTAATGTGCTCCGCATTCCCTAAACTAATCAATTAACCATAACATACTTTAGAACTTTGGGACTTCGATTGCGTTACGTAAACTGAAATAGTTGGTTTGTTTGGTGTATACTTCAAAGACTGTTTAACTTTCATTAATACCTAACAGTGACTTTACTTTCTAATTATATGTAGTAGCTTTGATCATATATTCATGAATCATTGAAACTTATTACATAACCGAGCGTCATTGTTTGCTATTATACACATAACGTTGGGTTAAATGGAATTTTCTATTTCCATTTCACATTACACTACCACGAAACAAGAAGTCTCTGTGAATGTATATATGCATGTACATACCATGTGACCATTTCTCATTTTACGCATGGTTGACTTTCACCAAACGTTTTTAATCCTCTTCAAGTCAAAGCGAATGATCGCAAATTTAAGAGCATTCAGATGATAGTGTTGTGTAACAAAAGAGGAGTTTTTGAGAAGGATAGTTTATTTAGGTAAGGTTTGGGGTAAGTATCAAATAAAAAAGTGAAGCAAAAGGTTTTGTTAGCTTTGTTTCTCTGTTGATGATGATACCTTTGGTAAAACAAGGAGAGTTTGGTAGTAGTATGATGAATGAGATACAATTCAGATTCCAATTAGCTCAAGTCAAACAACAAACATTCAACAGTCTCTGCTTCGGTGGCTCTTGTTGAATCAAGAGAAAATGATAATCAAATACAAACGAAAGTTGGGACGTTTTCGGTGAAAATCTTAAGCGCGGAGTGAGCGAGGCAGAGGCAGAGGGAGACTTCTTCGTGCTTGAAGTCAGTCTCCTCGTCTCGTCTCATTTCCCAGTAGAAATGTTCTCTATTATTTGAGGAGATGCTGTAACTCAGCCCGTAATAGTTCAGTGGTGTAACAACACAATATCAGTCTCACTATTTATGTTTCTGCAAAAGTAAACCCACAAGTGAACGAATGATGATGATAATGAAAATCTTGATGAGATGAGTCTTCTTGCTGAAGAGGTTTTTAGCAGTAGTTTGTTGATGTTTTCCCCTCTTACAAATGAAACACTTTATGTAACCTTTATGAACGTAGGTTGATTTAAAGAGGGATTCCTCCTTCCTTACAATGCCCAACCAGGTATTTATAAACGTTGAACAAATAAACGATGCTCAGAATTTATACCTTTCACTGGCCAAAGCTAGTTCGAAAAGGGAAAGTAAATAGGTAAAGTATTGACGTTCCTACCAGTAACTTTTGTTGTACCGACGCGATACCGGGAAACTCTCATTGACTTGGTTGCTCGCACTGTAATATCAGAGACATTGCTGTTTAATGTGCATTCTCGATGTGATGCTTAACTTAGGTAGTAGTAGTAGTTTGAAAACAAGTGTATGTTCAGCTCTCCAGAGACCGACCAACCGTAAAACATGGTGAGATTGATTTTGAAATGAAATCTTGGACTTTTGTAGTTACGATTTCATGGCATGGCATGATCAAGTAAAGGAAAGGTTAGGAAAATTTTGGCTAGGGTAGTTTAAAGATATTCAGAGGAGAGTTCATAGTTTTGTGTCGGAAATTAAATAGCGTAATAATAAATTAGATGAATTTACGTAAGACAAAAATTAATAAGGGTAGAAAATGCAAGGTAATTTTAAGACCCTTATTGATGACGCAATAACCTTGTGAAAATCCTCTTAGACAGGAAGTAGGATGTCAGTTACTGGGAAAATAACGCAGTTTCATGTTTACTGTTTCAAAGCGGCACGGGAACTTGCCTTAGCTTCTTGTTACATATTGTCATTGTCGTTGTCGTTTATGTTTATGGAAGGGCTAAAAAGCTATTGCAGGTTTATAATGATGGTATACTCGAGACTTGCTTTTACTTTAATAACCAGCATCAGTACGATATCGCTATATGTAGTAGTAAGAATAACTGGGAGACAGGAAGAGGAATTAAGTAGAAGTGAAGTGAGACCCTGCAGAGAAATTGTGCGAATTTATTTGATTGTATTCAATGGTCATGATATTTTTCGAAATGAAAGCTAATATGCAGTTTGGTTGAAACTTAAGGGCTTTGTGTGTGGAGTAACAATGAAATGGGAGGACTCGTTTTAGGGAAAATTATGTTTATAGGGGAGTTGGATGGGTCGGAGGAGAGACTCCCATACGAACGAACGACATTTATTATTTTTATTTTTATTATTATTATAGGCACTTCTCTTGGTTAAAAAGATAGTTCACTGGAGAGTTTTCCTGAGTACTTTTTTGCTTCGCTGTAGTAGGCATGTGATGAAGTAGGCCTTCGTTTCATTCTCCTCGTCCCTAACGCTCCTGCTAGTTTCCCTACTTAAAGCATTTATATTACTTGAGTTTGCCAATGGCACTGGATATGACGATAATGATGATGACTTATGAGTGATGTTAATGGATACAGAATGTCTTGGGAAGCGAAGCAGTCTCACTCCAGTTCCGTCACATAGCGAGCCAGCTTTTATGGCAAGTAGTGCCACATCGGTCCGATGGCAATATGCGACGACTTCTCAACGAGTTACTTATTGCTATTGCGTACTTTACAGTGGGCAATAGACATAATCAGGTAAGTCGTTCCTTTTAAGACTTCACTTACTTAAAGTCAGTTCCGCGTTCCACCACTATGGTGGATGTTTTTTAAACATAATAATATATCGTCATTATGTTCGTATAAAGTTATAGTTATGGGATGATACGTGTAACCGTGAGCATCGTAATTTTAAAAAATAGCTACATTAGCATCCTATGATATTCACGAGGCGTGACAAGTACACAAGAATCAGGGTACTACGGGATTGCTTTCCAGGGACTCAGTATGCGTACATGATTATTTATTGCAGGTTACGATTCAGTCAGGACAAACGCCAACTGTACTCCAGCAGCTGTGCACGTTGCCCCAAGAATTCTTTAACGACATTAAGTACATCAAGATCCTCTTCCCAACCTTGATTTCAGCCACTTACGGGTGTCCAGAAAACATTGAGATTTTGGTGCAGCATAACATAGATTTAAAGGTAAATGACCGTCAAAAATAAGTAAAAGTGGAGATTCATTGTGTACATATTTACATGTGTAATGTGTAAGTAAGAGTGGCTTAACTCTTTCTTAACAGGCTCTTGATGCATTTATGCACTCCCACCATGCAGCGAACAATGATGTTCTACTTAAACTGAAATTTACACCCACATCGAAAATTACAGACATGATATACGAAAATGGTAAATCCGAGGAGAACCAAAAGCATAATGAAATTAACGGAAATGGGGAGTTTCATTCAAATCAGCTTATCATGAACGGCCAGGCAGCAACGGATGTTAGAAGCTGATAAAGTGATAAGGAGATGTTTATCCCTTATAAAAGTATTCTATTTGTATAGCTTAACTCTATTTTATTGTGACATTCGTAATTTTGTTCGCTTTTGCCTGTACTAATCATTAATTTCCGGCTTGGAAAAGAATACTTTGAAACGATCTCGCTTGAAAAAATGTTCTTTACTTACGTTTGAAAACAGCATAGTCTGAGAAGCTGAACCTGTGAAGGAAATGGAGCGCAAAGATTTTCGGTTTTTATACGTACATTTTTAGATAACGATTTAATTACGCAGTACGGTATAGTACAGTGCAATATAATTAATTGCTAGCAATGAAAAATTATTAATTGATAATAACTAACTCCAATTATTATTTGTTTTTGCTTTTCGCTACTTAAAAGAAATAAAACGGCCTCCTCGAAGAAATTAACTGGTATATCTTGACTTATGATCGTTTATCTTTCATTTCTTTTACAACCATCCATAAATCAAGGTTCATAATCATATCATAACATTCCAACTGCAAGACGTAGATCGCATACTCCAACAAATATCACTTTATATTTGCATTGGGAAACATCATTACAGGTTTGGATTCCGTGGAGCATGATGAAAATAAATTATATCATAAAAATCATAATTGGCCAAAATGGCTGCTGTTCAAGATCGTTAAACACGTACAATGAACAATTACGTTTACATCTACTCTTGACTCTGGAAATATGATAGAGTTTGTCGCGAATGCTAATGAACATCAAATAATATGGCACTTACCTCTTTCTAAGACAATTATTATGCTTGTGCCTCAAAAATTGGATCGAGTTTCGAGTATTAAGATGACGATGAGTCAGTTTATCATGTACCATGTGTGTATGTATAGCAGGCAGAGAACATAAAACAAGATTGTGAAATAAATTTGGAATGACCATAAAAGGCATTCGTCATAACTCAGAGCATTAACAGTTTGGCCTTTGTGTTCTTTCCATGCATCACATCGTAAGAAAATTCCATGGTCCATTTCACGCATAAGTTTCATGAAGAACGTTTGCATTTGACTCAGCTCAAGCAGATTAGATTGCTTATATCTTCTTGCATAAAGTTCACTGGTTTCTCGTGTTGTCGATAGTGAAACGGACATTGTATTATTATTTGCTGTATTGTATTGCAACGCTCATTTTCTTCTTTGAAGAATCGAAGTAAAGGGGAAATATCACTTTGGAACTTGGGATTGCTGGAACTCTAACCAATGTAGGTACGTACATTACACTATGACAGCATTTAAAGGAGTTTAAGAATGAAATGACAAAATGTCGTACATACCCATTAATAATAATAATAATATGTACAATAAAATGCTAGCTTAGCAAGAAGCAATTTCGACATGTTATGGATGGCCGTGACATGACTGATTTTATACGAATTTGCTCGTTCTTCTAGGCTAGGCTTGGCTCTTTTGGCTTGCGGTTAGGAAGAAGTCACAGTTTTCCTTGTCATTTGTCATTGAATCGAGGACTGTGTCTGTGAGATTTTAACCTGGTATAAAATTAATTGTTAATTTGTTTGTATCGTTATTGATCGTTTATCTTTTCCCCCACCGTTACATTTAAAGTTTAATAGAAACGACGTGAGTCTGTGTGAGGTAAAGCGTCACGCTTGACGTCAGTTTTTAGAAGGAAGGTAAAGGTTGCAAAATGCGGAGACAGAGACGAATCCGAAAAGAAGACATTGGGGACCCCTCCAATTTTGTGCATGTTCAACATGTGGGATTTGGGCAGAAGAACCCGGGCATGTTGGCCACTCAGAAGAGCCTAGATGTAGGACCGGGTCAAGAAAACTGCGCTTCCGATAAAACTGTCAATAACAATGAAGAAGATTCTTCGGTGGGAGTAGCTGGAGCGCCAAACGAGCAGGAAGTTATAGTAGAGCGAAGGAGCAGAGGTTCGCGATCCAGTCTTATCCCACGTCACCACAGATCCACTACCACTTGCATTTTTCCCGACGGCAATAAAAATTCTGCTGCTCAGCACAGCAATTTCAAGAAGAACGTGTCCACCGAGAGTCAGGGCAGCGACAGTTCCGGTGCAACTGATCGTGCAGCGGTTAACAAAAATGGACCTTCCCTTCTTTCCAGACCGACATTTGGCTCCTTGCTGAATCTCAACTTTCTTCCGCTTGGACTGGGAAAGTCGTCCTCGAAATCCTCCGCGGCTAGAAAGTCGAAGGGATTATCGTTACTCAATCTTACTGCTGCACATCTTTTCGCAGGCCCGAAAGCAACGCCAGAGGATAACAAAAATGCCATTCATATGACTGGATACACTCGGAGACGATTAAGTGGCAGTGAGGATAACTCTCCTCAACCACAACCACCTCAAAGCAGCAATGAACCTGCACCACCTCCCACCACTCCGAAAGAGAAAGAAACGCCAGCGTCAGTAACTCGACCGGTCTCTTTAGCAAAATTAGGCCGAAGCAAATCCACCATGGCAGAATTCAAATCAGCCAATACTGAAGCTAGAAAGCGCCCAAAGCTCCGATTGAAGATGTTGCCACCTCCACCTCCAGTGCCAATCGTTCCTACTAAAAAGGAAGCTGAAGCTGAAAATGTTGCAGAGGAGCCTCTGCCGTCGCCACCACCATCGCCTCCTGGGTCACCTCGCACTGCCCCGGTTTGCGTAGAGAATCCTCCTCAAGTGTTACGAAGGCTTGCGATGAATACCAGACCAAGAATCATCCCTCTTCCTTCCTCCAGTTCTTTGGAAGAGAGGTGCAGTTCTGCAGAGCCACTTTCTCCCTTGTATTTAACTCCAGCAGGTGGCTCATCACCGATGCCTTATAATGAATCTCAGTTTCCGTTGTTGTCACCCACAATCCCACCAGCGTGTGCACCATTCTTCTCAAACCAAATGGCACCAGGCACTCCACCAGTGTGGCCATTGCAGCCAGCTTGGCCAACTCAGATGAAAGGTGAGTAAAGTTGGCGAATTATTAATAAACGTTAATAATGTCTGGGTGAAGTCAAGTCCCACTTCCGCCATGCAATCTTTATCCTTTGCAAACTGACAATGAGGTCTAACTTCATTACATAGTAGCAATTATTAACGTAACTCTTCCTGCAGGGTTTACGATTCCAGACATTCCGTCTCCGTGTAAAGAGGAAATGGAGGTAAGTGATTTAGAAGAGTATCAGCCGGCTGCTGCAATCGTTGAAAGTTTTATTCTGAATGATAACGAAATTCCCGAGAATCAATTGACCCCCGTCTTTCGCCAAAACGAAGAGTTTAAAGAAAGTCTCGAAAATGAAGTCCAAGAAGGCGTTCAAGGTATTTCATTTGCATTTCCATGTAAAGTGTATGATGTCGGAGTAGACATTGCTGCTGTTAATGAACACATTAATATTTATGGACTGATAATGTAACTTTCACTTTCTTATTTATAGTAACTCCAACGAATATCCAGTTGGTCAGCTCCGTCCTTCGCAACAATATTCATTTCCAAGACTGGCCCCGAATGGTTATCAAAATGTTCGAAAACTTGCCAAAGTTAGATAAGGTTGATGAAGAAGACAAAGAGAAAAGTAAAAGGGAACATCTGGATCAAATTTATGATTGCATAGTAAATAAGACATTGGAGGTGTGGTTAGAAATGGCCGGAAGTCATGCAACCGTGGAAGGTTTGGCTAAAATTGTGGAGGAAGAAAATCTTGATGCGGCTGGTAAGACAAAAGATTTTGGAACTTTGTGCACATAAATATGATAAAATATTAAACAAAACTGTGCTAGAGATACAAAGAGTTGTTATTAACAGATTTACATGCTCATTTGATCGCAGAATCATTGAGGCAAATAAGCTTAACGGCTGACACAGCAGAGGAATCTGGCCAGTAGTAACTCCAATCTTCGAAAAGAATTCAACGAACGCGAACGGCAAATACTTATTTAAAATACAGCGGAGAAAGTCGACATAACAGAAATTGCAAAATAATCGCTCTATTTATATATTTAGCATTAATAAATTGTGTACATAGATTTTGACTTGCATACCAAACGAAAATGAAGACTGCCTGCGCATTTCTCTGTAAATACTAGGTACTTCCATTTTGCGTGGTCCTTTCATCTTTTCAAAAAGGGACCGGAGTTAATTTTTGATATAACAAGTTCAATTACTTAAATAAAAAGAGCAAATTGTGTAAACAAAATTGCAAAATGCAACCCCATTTCAGTGACTCCTCTTCTTTAGCAGTTTTAACGGCTATACGGTAGTAAAGTACGCACATACAATTTCGCATCAAGATTCATTTTCTGGCATTGCTTGCATTGTCACTGCATAACGCGATGCGTGTTTTGTGTCATTTCTCGATTACAGCAGCATTTAGTTACAACACACCTTGTAATTGTGAGTGAACATAAAACATGGCCCGTTTCTCTCCAACAGATTTACTGCACCTTTAATGACTCGCATTCGCCTACAAACTACAAATATGAGGTCTTTTAACAAACAAACGTCACTGTTCAGTGGAGTAGAAGTCGAAAAATTGTAAAACTTTAATTTCACTAATGCACCACTCCTTCGGTTTTACCTTCTTTTTTCACCCCTCCCTTCAACTTTCCCCCACACACGAATTCACTCAGATCCGATTCACATCATCGTCATAAAGCAGTACACTATAGCTTGCACAGACCTGGAACATCAGAGAGGTGCATTGCTTGTAGCATATAAAAATTCTTTTCATTTCCATCCGTACCTTTTCTTTTCTCCCTTTTCAATGGGTTGCCCCTGGTCGTTAGTGTAAGTCGTTGGCAAAGCCAAATGATGTGCAAGAAATATGTAGAAAATCATTTTCCAGTACATGTACAAAGCTGTATTTTTATCTCTGTTTATTCTGTTTATAGTTTCATAGATCAAGTGAAAGGAACATTTTCCTTCCAGAAGATTTTTAATTCGTATTTATGATTTTGTCATTTCAAAGCAGAAGCAGATGTATCTCCAGTCACAGAAAATAGTTGAAATGTCCATTCAACTCAACACCACTATCACCATCAAAATTGGGTTTCAACTTCAACCTGTGGGTACGACATATTGGAAAACATCTCAAATTTGATTGATAACATTTACTTATTTTGAGAAAGTGTTTACTTATTTCAACATTTCCAACATGAAAATTTAAAAGCCTCAGCAGCTTTAAAAGCCACACTTGTCTCCATTTGTCGATCATTCACTTCCCCGGTGTGTCTCAACTTGGACGTGGTATACCAAGGTGAGTGGATAAAACTTGAAGATCAATAATTGTCGTAGTATGGTAAGGTAAGCAAATATTTAAAAGAGCTCATCTCAAGCGGTGCCTGATGCTATTGATATTGATTCTTTCAATTCCAAATTTCCAAGTACTGTCACTTTATTGCTGTATCGGAAAGTCAAGCATGGCATTGCTCTTCAAACTCCTTCAGTGTCATCCACTTTGCTCTATTTATTTTTGTTTATTTTTAATATTGCTGGAGAAATGTGAGTTTTTCGCTTTCTGGGGTAAGCCAAAAGCCAAATAAAATGCGTGATCTGTCATAATAATTTTTCCTAAGTCAAATTGTGACTGCGACTGAAACTATTTTCACAAGCAAAAAATATACAACTATACAAAATACAAAAGAAACAAGAAAAGGCAATTTGTATATATTTTTACCGAAAGTTTCTGAGAAAAACATTTTTTTCTCGAATTGTTCTAGAATTATACTGATATACAAAGTGTTTAGACTTATTTCATTGCATTGCATTATTAGACTTTCCTTGCAAACTGGAATATCATTTACGACTAATAATAGAATGTGCGCACACAGAGAAGGGTGCATTTATCACATTAATACGTATGTTTGGCCATATTGAGAACATCCGAAATGAATAATTCATAAAATATGAAAGCAGTTATTACCATTACCGCAACAATCATAACCATTCTTATGCCCATTCACTCACTGCGAACACGGACCCGAGTGCTCATTTTGAATTGATGTAATGTAATGAAATTGAACTGAAAACCTTTTACGAATACATCTTCACATTTGTGTTCTTTTACAGCTTTGCATGCTGCTCTTTTTTCTATTGTTGCATTGCATTAATTTTTGTACATATTTTAAGAAGAATAAAAACGCTATCGTTAGAATCACATCGAAAACATCTATGGAGTCGGTTATAGCCTTCTTTGCTCGCTTGAAGTAATGTTATTCTGCGGTTCACGCTATCAGCCTATCTGCTTTATTTATTAAAAACACTTACTTTATAACTAACATACTTTAACATTATCTTTTGGGAGTACTAATGCACAGTGGCTACATCAGCGGGTGGTGCGTACTACTTTGGTATGGAATTGCGGAACAAACCGCATGAACTTTATGATACGAGAATGAGAGATGCATCAATATTTTGTGTTTTGTCCAAGTTATTGTTAAATTTACTCTGTTGTGTTGTATTATTGCTTACCATTATTGCTGCTACTTTACTTAAGCATATTAGTTTGTTGCTTTCCTTTGTGATGACCCTGTCAACCATAATAATAATCCATATCCAATGTTTACACTAAGGTTTATGGTCACAGTTATGTCTTACTCTGACAGAGCAGAATGGAACAAAAAATACGGAAATTACTAATCCCTTGCCAAAATTGTATAACATGTGAATAACACATTATCTTTTACCGGATCAGCTTTCCGAGAGGACCGTGATTTGGAGTGTAACGCAATACAATATTTACTCGAATAAACAAATCTTGTATTGTGCGGTGATGGAAAGGAAAAGGACATGCAATGCAATCGGCAAGCGATGACCATTGTTTAGCATTATGTAGTAGTACAATCGATTGATTGCTTTTATGCTCTTCGTGACAGCGTGTTCGACTTTATAGTAAATTTTAAGCTGCTTAATGAAATAAATCGCATTCGCAACAATCCCTACTTTAACCACTCGTTACTGGATTCTGTAGACACATTTTGAATTCCACACTAAATTTTTTTCGGTATCTTTGAATTTAGGTAAACCGGAGAAGATTTTGTTTTGATTATAATGACTGCTCAGTTTTTATTTTATTTTTCTTCTGATTTTTGTTATTACCCACAGTAGCCATCTCGCATAAAAAGGGACATTTTTACACACAAGTGAAAGCCAAAGAGTGATTTTGGTTTCTCGATGGACAACAAATGACAAGAGGGATCTTTTCTTTTTCCTCTTCAACACACATTATTAATGAAGCAGAGCGTGCTCCCACTCAGTCAGAACAAAGAAAGCAAAACTGCATGTCCCAAAAGGACAGGAAATAAAGAGGAGAGAAAGAGCGTTTTCAGATCACAGCAGAGCATCGTCACATTGCCAGCATCCTAGAGGTGGCCGTGGTTTCGCTACCTCGATTTTTGTATCCCTCCTCGTCCTTCTTCGCTTGCCTTTTACAACTTACCTCTGTGTGAGAGTAAAAAGGAGGGCGAGGCGAGTGAGGACAGAAGAGTAGAAAATACAAATGAGTTTTCCTTGTAGATTTTTGCCCTTACTTTTTCCGCTTTATGTATATTCATTCATTCATACATTATTCCGTCCATAATGTCATGATTGGATGCTCGTATGTACACACAGAAAATCACTGTATGAACTATCTGCGCCCTCATAGCTCCAACCCAACAAACTTGGAAACTTAAACACGAGAATTTATATTTTATCAGATAGTTATTTGTTCATCCTCTGGGTTTCATTGCTGAATGTCAGTCATAGATGTGAGGAGTAAAAGTAAAGTAAGCAAGGTTATCGTTAGGTTTAGCACAGCTGTACAAGAAAGAAGGAAAAAAGAGCAGTCTCAAGTTTCGTTCGAGTAGCAGAACGCGAATGATGATCATCATGACATGATCAGTTGGTAGTTGGTACAAACAAACAGAGTTACGTCGTCTCATCTCATTTCCCATCAGTCCTTCCCTCCATTTACATACTATGTTTTATGCATAAAGTCATCGAGAAGTTGGGAAAAATATAGCGCTATGTACTGGTTACATTTCCAAAAAACCCGCACCCTCCTTTCACTATGATCACCGAGAAATGTAAATATCCTCATACTCATACAAAACGTCTGCAATGTGCTTGTCAATCAATGCAAATAAAATACGTTAATCATTTCACAAGTCGACTTCCTATATATGAACCAGTGTGAAATTTGAAATATTGTGCTACATTCAGGTATCGATAGTTGAATAAAACAGGTCAGTAAAAATTGTGGTTCCAGGCTTCAATTGTAGGAAGTAAAACGTAGCAGAAAGAAAGTGGAATTTTGGAAATTGTATTTAATGACGTGTAACCAAAATCGGGTATATTTTTAGATTTTTCACCGTAACTTGATGTTGAGTGAAAGGAAGCGTGTATCTCTGATTCTCGTGGGCGTACACACGTGACGGCAAAGCAACTAAACTGATCCAATGAAAAGAATGAAAACAGGTCAATTCATTTGAGGTAGAAAGATGTACGGTAATAAAAGGGAAAACGTCTAGGTGTAGAAAGAAGGTTGATTTATTTTATTATTAGCTATCCATTAATGGGAAAGATGTACAGAGGAAGAGGAACCACTTCACTTCACATGTGACAACTTTAGTGCTCTTCTCTTTCCTGCTACCTCAACCCAACCTCATTCTCATCTTGTGTTTTGTTTCAAGCAAGCCGAGCTTCATCTCATCACGCTTCCTTACGCTCCACTCTTCCTCCTCCTCCTCGTAACTAATATGGATGGACAGATTTTAGCTGGAAAATTAAATTACCGCATTACTATTTTCTCCCCAAAGTTTCCCGATGGTTCCTTTACTTTCTCTTTATTCACTCTATTTACAAAACAATATCATAAAAAAGTGCATGGATCTTCCTTCGTATGAATCGAGACGAGACGAGACATAGCACAAAAAAGACAAAGGACTCTGCTCCCGTTTCTCCTTTGTTGTACTTTACGTATGTATGTAGAAAATATGTCTTAAGATTCCCAACGGGATGAAAGCATCAGTTAACTCTGACTCAAATCAAAGCACAATCTGAAACAAAGCTCTAATGGCAGTAGCGAGTGAGCGTACTCGACTATCTACAGATACAGAAAAATCAGAGACGGAGTATTTTGCTTGCTAAATTCTTTCCATGGATAACTGGATTGAATCATGATCACTCATCACATCACAACACAACCCAACGCACACTTACGTAAGTAGGTACTTTTACTACGGGAAAGAGCAAAGCAACAGAGTAAAAGCGTATGTATCATCAGGGGTGAGTGAGAGAGAGAGAAAAGTAGTCGGTCGGTGAGCCTTTTAATGCACTTACTAACAAAAATCGTCTTTCTTGCATCTTTGCTTGGTCGTATTACGTATGTGTGTTGTAAAGCCACTCATTCGTCGTCTACTTACTTTCACAATACCGAGAAACCCCAACCGCGACTTGGGTCTTAATGCTATTGAAAGTGATGTGTGCATTGGTGTGTGTATGGGTAACGCAGTCAAAACAGTCACTACTACTCAACCTCGTCAGTCACACACTCACCAGTGCTTTCATTTCTCGGCACGCCACCAATACCACTCACTCACTTCACTCATTCCTCCATAAAAAGCGAGAAGAACCCATGCACCTACTTGGAAGTGAGAAACGTACGTACGTATGTAATGTCCCTTAGACGCGGACAGAGAAGAAAAAGATGTAATAAGTATAAAAGAATATTATTATTATAAAGAACAGCCTTAACTTTGACAGATTTTATGGGAGCATTTCGATTTCGATAAAAAAGTGTATCCCAAAGACTAACACTTTTTTCCCTATGTAACATAGCTGTAACCGTAACCTCTGCAGTGAAATCTGGTTAATGTTGTATGTATGCATTGTATCGTATTAATACAACAGTTTCGCACTGTGTAACTTTCATCGGGATAAATGTACTTTTTGGTGCGTCGTCATTGTCATTATTCGCCTTATGACACGACACAATGAAGCTTTGCAGAGAGGCGACCACCACCTAAACACAGTGGTGGTGTGCGGCGGTGGTGCGGTGCTGGCAGTGATGTGATGTGATGATGATGGTAAAAGTAGTAAGTAGTTTCAACGATCGATTGATGCATCGTGTCGACCGGAATAGCTGCAAGCTTTTAGCACTAATGCTTCCTTCCCAACTTTTCCAGTCACCCCAATAAAAATGTTCCACACAAATAAAAACGTAACATTTACACAATTCGTAAAAAAGAAAAGAAAGCAACTTGATAATTTTCTTTCCTTTCTCTTCCTACTGTTATTCATCCTGTATTTATTTTTCTTTTGTCAGCAACCAGGACTTGGTTCTGGACGGACTTCCCACTTCACCATTGTTTGAACCGATCAGAAGCCTTGCCACTTTAGTGACCGTTCATTTCGTTGCGTTTGTCACCTCCACCTCTTCCGCTACCACGATGACTAATAAATTCAAGTGCCCTCCTTTTCAGTGCCAATGTCAAATTTGTGGTCCTTTCGACCTGTCTTTTGCGTAGTTAATATAACTTTAATGTAATTATGGCACAATGAAGATTATGCGAGACGTAATTAAATGATTTTTAGGATTATAATTATATCGATTTTATGTCCAGTATTGATGTGGGAGTTTTTCCGACAGTAATGTATTTTATTTTTGTAACTGCCTACATACATGTCCACGGTGAAATGAAGATGAAATCGGTCAATCTGTACGAGTGTGGGCTGCATTGTTCCCGGTCTGAAAAACTCTTTCCTGAAAGTCCTTTCATTTGGCAACTCCTTTTTAAAACTCGGCTTTTACCTTTCCTTTCTCTCTTTCCTTGTTCTTTTCCGTTACTCTTTTTGGGAAAGAATTGACGGGAGCTTTAAATAGAGTAGAGATGAGCTGATTTGGACAGGATGTGTTTTGTACTCGCGTTGGCTGAAATGCCATATTTAAAGGAACTAGAAATGAAAGGAGAAAAGTGAAATAAAAGAAACAGGCACAATACTAGAAAAAGTAAAGCATTAAAAAGGGATGGATTCATGCAGACAATATTGGTACATATTTGTTTCACAAACTACAAAAAGCACCTATATACATTTGCCTTGGACATCATTCCACTCTTTGTAAAGTGGATAGACAGGCATTAGAATTCAAACCAAAAAATCTTTGGATTCAAAGAACTTTTGATATTCCTTTGAGTGTTACAAATTCTTGTGAAATGGTAATAATGGTGTATGGAGAGTGAGTGAGTGGAGTGGTGGTGATTATGAGCACGGTGGTGCTCTGCAACTTTCCCGTCTGGCCAAACAGTTAAAGCTTCTGGGGCTATGTCAAAATGTTGGACAGGGCTAGCGTCAATATTATGCTAATAGAATAAATAGAATAGTATAAAAGTAGTGAGAAAAGATTTACATAAAATGGAACGGGGAAAAGTTTTCAGTGCGGAATTTCAGAGTTTTACACCCTTTCACTCAACTTAGTCAGGCCTTTCCTTTTGTCATACTTTCTTTTCAATCCTCTTCAAGAGACAATGACTTCCTTGGGATAACATCTTGAAAAATATTTTTGAAGATAAAACGACAAAAGAAGCCCGGGAATAAAAAAGTTGAACTGAGAGCAGAGTGTCTTCTAAAGTTAAAGGATATCCGTATCCGTGCCATTTTAGGCTTTTACCGGCTTTGTTACTCTCCCGTGGCCGTGGCTATGTTTAGAGGAGAAGTCCACTTCCACTTGCTTTGAACAGAACGGATCTTAAATAACGAAAAGTGTATTATGAGGAATGACCATGCAAAACACGGAGTCCGTAGATACTTTGTCCGTTACATTTGCAATGGTAAACCCCAGATTAGTCTTGGTACTGGGGCAATATGAACTTTTATTAGGTAAGCAAGATTTCGTTAGTGTACTGAAATCTTATGAAAACGTTTCACAGCATCAACCCATGATTATATTTTCGTCTACCGTTTTATCAACAGACGAAACCTGGCATTTGAAATATTTTTATCGTAGCCACCATGAAGACTCCATTCCAGATGTGGATGATATGACGGTATGGTGCACATGCAGTACACAACGAGACGTTTTTGAGATGAATCCATAAATTCATCTGGTGATTTCTGACACTTTTTAATCACATTTTATCACTGCATTTCTCCAAAAGACATATTACCTGTGAACCCAAGAACTACCAACAAACCATCAGCAGGAACTATTCAGGTCTCTTACTTTGCTTGAAGTTATTGATTTGGAAAGTATAAAAATAAAAGCCGTGGAGGTCATAAGAATAAGAAATCACCACGTTTAACACACTCCACAAAATTGCTCATAAAATAGGATTTTTATCCTATCGTGTCTACCCTTCTCAGCACATCAGTTAAGGATGGTGCCTTTTCTTTTCTAGCTGAAAAAGATTCTTCAAGTCTTCACTGGATTTAATGTTTACTCTTGGATGCTACAACTTGGACCTGGAGTGCTTTTTTATTGCAGCAATACAAAGCTGTAATCAAGAGCTTCTTTGATTTCTACAAATATTGTGACATCCAATAATTACTTTGACTAAACGAAACTAGACATTCCACACATTTTTAAGCAAATTGTCCCAATGAAATATTGAGTTTTTAACAGTATCATTTTGTGGTAGAGTGAAACTGGAAGATTTTAAAAATTTTAATGATGAAGGAAGACGCGACGTTGATCGTGATTCGTGACTGTATCACTTTTCAATATCATTTCGGGTAAGATATTGTAAAAATCACTTTTTCTTCCCTCGCCACCAACCAACCAGCACCAGCCTTTTTTGAAATGTGTAATTTGTCCCATCATCAAAAATGTCTCCAAAGGGTAATTACACGAGCGACAACGAAGGTGGCCCAGCTTTTGGCTTGTGTTGCTTGTGGCTGAATGGAATGGATGCAAAGCATTTCCTGTATCTAAGATTTTTGTGTCATATGATTACATTACCTTGCATTACATTACCATTGCCGTACGTACTTTTTGTTGATTTCTCCACGGACTCTTTACTTGTTGCGATTATCAAGGTGTCTGAAAAGCTCTCAGAGGAGTTGTACATTTTCTACAATGTAAAAAGACAATATCTTTGGTAGCAGAGCAGAGTGCAGAAGCACTTGTTCTCATAAACCAGTAACCATCAACCCTTTTAGCTCCACTGATAAATAACCTTTTTCTGGAAAGAGCACTTTCAGACTTGAGACAAATATATTTTTCAGTAATGATGATGCGCTGCTGTTGCCGCTGCTGGTATTTGGAATTTGAACTCATGGCTCATGATGGTGATACCAATCTGAAACCATACTCTACATATATGCAGACACATGTAAGAAAAGTGAGTCATTTTCTTGTAAATACGCATTTTTTAAAAGAGAGAGAGAATACTTTGCTTAATGGCTGAAATGATGTTCCAGTAATCATCTCTGGAAGAAACAAGGGAAAAGAGCTTTATAAGACAAGAGAATGGAAAAAGAGTTTGAAAGAGCAAAAATGTGTTGCTGGAGTGGAAAGTGAGTCTGAATACGAACGAGGGGGTCATACTTAATGCAGCCATGTCATTTGCAATTTAATCTTACTCATGTTTATTTGTGTAAAAATGTGTGTAGTCATGTTGTAATGTACAATGTATTATGTTTTAGTAGTAATCGCACAAGGTAAAAACATGATTAGGTCCTGAAGGAGCCTTTAAAAGCCACGAGAGCACAAAAATGAGGTAAATATAGATAGAAGGTGAGTGAATCGCTGCTGCTGCCGCCGTAGCTTTTAAGTTATCCAGCGGAATAGCATTAAAGTAGTAGTCTCTGGAGACATCATTTTCTCCAGCAAAAGCTTTTACGTCCTTTTGTACCGATGTTTCTTGGATGGAGATGGAGAGAGGAGAGAAAATGTGCTCTATCTGGTCCGATAAACTTTGAATAACTTTTTATGCATAAACAAAACAAAAGCACCATGTGCTGTAAGTCTGTGCAAGACAAGAGCTGCCTATGTTTTGTTACACATTATGAAAAATGATCATCATGATTTGTCATGGTTCTCCAGGGATCAAAAATGGGGAAAGGGTAATTTAAAAAACTGAGTTAAGACTAATGGATCCTCCTGCCTCTTCCATTCCACCTAAAATGTAGAATGTGTGATATGGTTGAGGCGGACAATCATTGCGTCCGAGACCACACCACAGAAATATTAAAAGCAGATAACAACGCCAACCTCAACCGCGGAGCAGACGGGATCGCGTGATATGACACAAATCATGACACATTTGGCTGAGAGTAATCACGCCACCAATATTAGATATTAACTTAATTCAAGCAAAACCTGAAATAGTTTTTTTTATTACCGTTGCTTTTATTGCCGTATCTAAAAAATTTAAATGTATTCCAACAGATTATTTGAAACATTTGTGCACGTAAAATGTAATGGAGTAGAATTAGATCTCTCAAATTTTATATCAAATTGTCTATCCTATGTAGAAAATATTTAATAATAATAAAAAGCTGAAAATGTAACCGTTGACCAGACAAAAGAAATGACACCATTGATGCGTCAGACTTCATAAAAATCAATTACCATTCCATTATCAGCAGAGCAATACGTCAGTACATGAAAGGTTTCAAAATAAAACTTCATTGTTGTCTGCCGGAAATACCTACAACAAACAAATTTAATATGCATTAAATTAATAAATCTCGCAATTCAAAATGATTCAATGACAAAATAAGTTTATAAAATTCGACCTCTTGACTCTAAAACCTCCAGTCGCAGCTCAGTTTAACGTATCTCCTATTCGCAATTTTGAAATCTTCGTACTTTGTTAAAAATTTCACGCAAGATGAACTTTTCAACTCTTTTGACATTAGCCACGGCTTGTGTGGGCTTTCAAACTGCAATGGGCATGTACCAATACCAAAGTCAAGATCGTGTAAGTTAACCAGTGAACTCACTTCCGGAAAATGATATAATACAGTTTAATTCATCCATTAATTATTTCAGCAGGTTCCAGAAATGGCAGGGACACCTAACCATGGTCATGGCTATGTAATGCATAATCAAATGAATACTTACGTAAGTCACTCAAAACCTCATCCTCTTCCGATCGAACGTATTCCCCCTTCAGGTAATTACTATAACGTTTGGGTAAATCAACCGAGAAGATCTCCAACAAAGACATTCTACGACCAATGTGGAACCACCATCCGAAGATGCAATTGGATACATCCGTCATCAATCCCTTATCCAAATGCACCTCATCCAGTGCCACAGAAAAGAGCACATACCATGAATACAATGATGGCATCTGACCCAGCAGTTCCACCAGTTCCTGCAGGTCAAACGACACCACCTGAACAATTTTGTTCGATTACGAAATACGTCTGCGTTGGTAACAGGGACACTTGTATTAGCGAACGTAACTGTGACGTGGCAATGAACATCAGGGAAACTGTGGAAGGCAAGCCAGAAAGAGTCAGCCACTCGGTATCTTATCTTAACAACTGTGAATTAGGTAAAAATAATGAAACTTTTGATAATAGTTTAGAGAACTTTGTGTGAACTTTGCATTTTAACATAAACAATATGTCTTGCTTGCTAGACCCAATGACAGTTTCAGATAGTTCAAGATTGCCCCAAATGTTCTTTGGAATTGGATTTGCAACTTACGATGAGAACGGTAAAAATCTTGAGTGTAGGAAGGTTAAGACTGAAGATTTTAAGCTAGTTTTCCTCTGGAAAAATGCGACTTCTGATAGCATCTCAGATGACAGAAGAATTTGCAGAAACGCCTCCGTAATTACCAACTGAATTAATATTGCATGTATTGTGTCCAATGGGTAATAGTTTTGTCTAACAAATGATTTGAAACCTTAAATATTTTAGGAAACAGCGCAAACTCCAGTTGTTCATTATGCTCATGAACTCATGAATAGTATGCACCTTTGGCCCCAGGTTTGCAACTCTGTTACGGAACAGGAAGGAGAATTCAATCTGAAGTCATTCTTGACTAAACACGTCCCAATTTCTAAGTTTTCCACATATTTCAGTCCACCCTTTGACTTTGCAGGTAATTGTAGCAAGATGTTGAAATATGTTTAATTGATTGTTAATTGACCGAAAACAAAAATTATTTCATTATCATTTTCAGACAACCTGCCAACTGAAGCATCAGAAAATGGGATGTTGATTACAGGCACTGTTCAATAGAATTCCAAACATTCATTAGTGTAAGATTTTTTTTTTACACATTGTTTCTATTTTCATTTTTCATCATTCATGACTATATTTAACTTTACCAAAAAACTCCAAAAATTACAATAAAAATCTAGCATCCACGGTTTATACTCTTCATTGCATTTTCTCGTTTATTTTTCATTAAGAATAATAACCACTGAATCAAATCGATTATCAATGGTCACTACTACTACTTTATTTACTGTGTGAGTAAGTGAGACATCACTGAAAATATTTATCTCCTCAAAATTCTGAATGAAACTGGATTCATTCGTAACACACGATTAATGTGCCACGTTCCGTTTCATTGTGTTTGTGAAATCGGGCTTGAAAGGTTGCCAGAATGATCCATTGCTGATTAAATCTTTGCTGTTTTTCTTCATTCAAAAAATTCTTTGTGCTTTTTCATATTATCTTTGTTGAAGCAGTATCCGTGGTCAAGTAGGTTTTCGCATTGATGTGGGCCAGGGCCAGAAGTCGGGTTGAGTTGGGATTGAGTATCCCTTCCGCTTCTGACCGTGTCCACGCGTCAATTTGAATGAGTGGGAAGAGCAAGAAGAGACGTGTAACAAGCTTTGGATTCCAGTTTGAAGCTTGCGGTTTTCGTTGCGAGACGAACATTGTCCATTGGTCACTTTTTCCTTAGCGAAGGGGAAGGAAGTAAACTTCCGTCTTTTAATGGTTGTAAATTCTCTCCCAAACTGGTTTTCACCCAGAATGTCAGTCTTTCTGTGAGTGGGAAGAAAAGTCAGGGAAAATTCTGTCATTCTGAACAACTGTGTTTCATCGTCAGTTAGTATTTCATGGGACAGTATAAAATCAAATGTTTTCACGCTGTCCAACAGAGTAAAAAGAATTCTTTGAATTGCACGATATTTTTGTCAGAAGAGAAGCGTTTACATTTCCACCTAAAATAACCGTTTCTGAGTTCGTGACTTCGGATTTGCAATTTGATTACATCCACTTTACAATTAAACAGGTAACCAGAAAAGCTTTTCTCAGCTAGATCCAAAATTAATGGCATATAAAGAACAATTCTCATTATGCCAAACGAGCAAAATAAATTTGCAAAATAAAAATGATACCTTTATCTTTGTAAAATCCGTTCGTGCTTTTAGCACCAATAACAATAATTTTACCTACTTGTTTCAAATGAAATACTAAGAAGTGATGACATGGCACAAGATGTGAACTTGTATTTGTTCTGCCTGTGATGTTTTTCTATCTTGTTTTATAAGTAGCAATTGACAAGTACGAATGCCAGTCTACATCGTAATTTCACCCCAATAAGGCAAGGCAATGAAATAATAATGTCTCAAATAAACGTTTTTAAAAGACTCTTCATATAAATATAGGTTTGATAGCACTTGATTTGACATAACACTATAAAATACTGTTTATTTGCAAAATGTAACTCTAATGACATTTAACTCTCTAACCCTATCGGGACTAAAGCTTTTCCAATTGCGGTTTTATAAAATGGGTACATTAAGTCGCATTATCGGAGCATTAGATAATGTGAAGACGATTCCATTATGAGTTGACACCACCGAGTCGACGACTGTAATGTACTTGTGAGTGTGTTAAGCATATTTTAGAAAAACACGGTTTATCAGTGTTTTTTAAGAGTAATAAAGTTCTTATCTAACTACCCTAATGGTTCCTAACAATTCTTCGTAATTGTTTCAAATCCTGACTGACTGACGCAGCTAGCTTTTATGACATTACGTAACCAAAATCGGTGTAGTAATGTATAATAATGTATGAACTTTGATATTTTCGTACTTAATGCGTCACTTATCAAAAAGAGTTATGCATAAGTTGTACTTACGCTTCAATTATGCAAGTGTGTTTTAGATAACATAGCATCAAGAAGAGATGAATATTGTTTTAGGTGAGGATTTGGTTAAGTGCAATTCGTTTCGATCTTTGGTCACTGAAACTATGAGAAATCTACTTGACAGATACATACACTATCAAATTATTAATGATCTTCATTTCACCAAGTGTATTTTGTTCATCCCCAATCAAGAAGGGACATGCAGCTAAAGCTATGTACCATGCAGTTAGGAAAAAGTGATTTTTATTGTTTGCAGTACCACCGCTCTTTGGTTAGTTCAGAGTGAACAAACAAAAAGACAACGAGGGTCGTGTTTTACTTTATTTTTAATGATCAGTTCAAAGAAAGCGATGACAGGTTGAGTTGTAATATTTCATTTGGCCTGCATTGTTTTTTCCTTGAATTTCGTTTAAAAGTTTTTAAAAATTCATTCCAAATGGTCCATTTCGGCTTTACATTTAAAAATCAATAGCATCAAGTTGTATTCTTATTTGTTATTCATCCCTGGCGTGCACCAAAAAAGCTGCAGTACTTAACATCTACGATGATGACCAAATGATGAACTATGCACACAGAGATGATTCTGCTGCTACCGGGAGTGATGATTTTTAAAAAATTAAAAAGTTTACATTGATAAATTATTCAGATTATGCACGTCAATCCAAGGATGAGTCATCGTCATCGTCTTATTTAACCCAACTGAACTGAATTGAACCGAAGATTAAAATGAAAATTTGTAGAAACACAAAAAAATCAGGAGGGACCACATCATCACATACATAAATAAGGGTGGTTTTGATGCAAGATGCAATCCCTATGAGTATTATGTTCTGTAGCACGTATCGGAGAAGTGCATCACATCACTTTCGATAAAACTCTGTCAGTCATGCCATGTGGCAAAAATATCTTCCGATAACAGAATCCATTAATAAATGACAGAATGTGAATGCTTGTCCGCTACTTGCTCAGGTACTGGTATTATGATGATTTGATGAAAACTTTGAAACAAACCAAACTGCTTCCTTGCTGACTGATGGTGTCCGCCACAAGTTGTAAGCTGTCAATAGCAAGTACCCAAAACTCGCTGTAATACCCAGATCTATTGATTTGTTCTTACCTCTATGAAGAATTATCTTTGGTGGTGATCTTGAAACAAAAGTTATACATTGTTAAATAATACCTTGATGAGGATGAGACGAAGGAAAGGATTTCTGAAAATGTGGCAAAAATGTTCAAGTAGCCTGTCTTGGGCAATATGAAATGAAATGTATCCTCTTGAATGTTCGCATTCGTCATCATTATTCTTGGTAGATGCCACATTTTACTACGATAGCAGATCTTTACAAACTCTGCATACTAATGTAAGCAAACAGAAGAAAATTTTCTTTTGTTTGAGTCGAGTTTAAAAATATTGTTCGATCGTGACACGATGCCTATGATGCAGTAGTGTTGATGGCACATCTACTCATTTGACGTAGTATCTGCATGTAACGTGTAACCTTTCCTCCCTTGGTTTTGCTTCTTTTCTTGCTAGCGCATTGCTGCAACCATAATAATACCTAAATTGTGAAATTCAGAGTCAGAGAAAAGTGCAAGCTGAATCGTGACAATGAGATGTGAAAATCAGAGAGAAAACGAGGAGAATTTGCCGACGTTCTTGAGAAAGCGTTGAAGGGTGAGAATGAGAATTGAGAGAGTGTGAAAGAAAGAGAAAGAGGAGGCAGAGTATTAATCCGAATGTATGTGAAACACTAATGGGAGCTTATGAAAAAAAAAGGGAAAAAATGAAAACGAAAAAAATCAGTGTGATAATCTCGGAGGCATGCATAAGCATACATATGAAAGCCTTCATTGACTAAGAGAGTGCACGAGGTCGAAATAAAGAAAAAGGAACGAAACGGGAACGGGAACGGGTGAGAAGAAGAGAAAGGAGGGTGGCACTTTTTTTATTGAAAATCTCTGTTTGCTTCAGTTGGCACGGTCACACCATTTGAAATTAAAAAGAGAGTCTGCAGCTCTCGCTCCAGTTGTGTGGCATAAGAGAAGAATGACATTGATGAGAGAGACGAATGTTTAAGTAAAAGGCCATGATGATGACGACAACGATGAGTGTGAAACAGCAGCAGTATTTCACATTCACATTCACATTGAGTGATGTGCTGATAATGATGACGATGATTTCTGATCCCGAATAACAACAAAAGCGAGGTTCGTAGGAGAAAAAAGGCATGATAAAGAAAGAAACTAGGTGCATGTATTATGAATGGCATTTCCTGTAGAGTTTTTTTTTGATATTTCAATATGTCGCTTTTATTCTGTTCGTTTGTTCTGAACGTTGCTTGAAGCGGGTAAAAAATACTTCACTCCAATCCCAGAACTTCATTCGATGGAGTATTAAAAATATCGAGGTATTTGCTTGTCATTGCGATGGTTGGTTGGTTTGGTTTAGTTTAAGATTTTGGGATCGGATCGGGCTTTTCGGTGTTTCATTTCATTTCAATTTCATTGGATTGAAGCTTGAATGCAAACAAGAATCACATTTTTTCTATTTCTCTTTCTGAAATGTTGAAAAAAACGGGGACATGCATTTACTAAAATATCGATCTGTAAAGTAAACTTGTTTCTTACGGAGGTGGAGGGAGGGAGGAGGAAATAATAAATATGCATGCATAGCATCAGTATAAAATTAACTTTCGAGGAGTGACGCTAAACACGAATCGCGAACAAATGGGTAACATACTCAACACTTAAGGAAGGTTACCACGTTTTTACGTTATTAGTTTTATCCCTTGGTAAGTAAGCTCATGAAAGTTCAGCGGCAGCAATTTCTTTTCTGAGGAATGAATGATCTCACCTTACCCAATGCATCATCATCAATCATTCTTGGTGTGAAGGTGTTATGGTATTGTACTAGTATGAGTTACCTAACTTTTCGCTTCTTCTCAACAAAGGCCCAAGTGAGGCATAAAATGTAGGAAAATATTGTTGTAGATTACATATAACCTAGTAAGCTGTCAAGCATTAGGCATTATCTGCAAGGAAAAATCATTTTGGGGATGGTAATATTTTGACGTTTTTGAATATTCATCATAATCACGAAGTGACGGAAGAGGAGTAAAGTCGACCGTGTAAAGTTTACCACCTCAATTCGGTTCAAGTCTGTTTGTTTTTGTAAGAAGGGCCCTCCCTTCGTCCTTGGCAGACCCTGCTCAGAAGTCAGTTTCTTGAGTGACTTACTGAAAGTCGGACAGGACAGTTTCTGTGATGTTTATAAATGTAGTAAGTGATTAGAAGATCTGAACTTCTGGTAGAGAGCATAAAGCTAATAAGGGACGTCGTCGACATCATAAACCACCCAAATTTTTCCAGTCTCTTTTGAAAAAATAACAAATTCCATTGTACCTCCCTTCTGACATCCATGAAAATCACAGTAAATCATTTTTTGGGCCATGAAAGAACTTCATTTGTAGGTAGAGCAATATCCAAGAAAATGTTTCCATTTTCGCGTCAGAAGAAAGCTGCAAATTATGTGGTGGTTTGTAAATGTCCATCCGTAAGCGTTAACAAGTCCTTTGTGAATGTGAATAGGAAAAGTAAAGAATCGTGGAAAGATTGAAAAGGAAACTGTCACAGCACAGCCTCATTGTTGGGATTTAGGTTTTAGAAACTAAATGAAGAGGTAAAACGTGCAATAGCAGGAGCCGTTTGTTCGTGGTTAAAATGTAAATAGTAAATAGCACATCACGACACAGACATCATTTCACAACTATGTGCGAACTACCCAAAGACACGACAAAATAACAGTAGCAGCTTTCAGAGTTGAGAAGAAACAATGTAACTTGAACATGGGCTTCCCAGGATGGGTTGACAATGTTCCTGACACTGTGTCAACAAGTTCGTTTTTGACATGAAGAACTTCATTTGATTTGGAAAAAATAAATTGTTTTGAAGGATTCTAAAACCAGGAACCGACTCTTCGATTGGTTCAATTTTCAAAGACCCATGAAAGAAATGCGTCTCCACTCAACAAGCCACATAGACACGGGAGGCATTTTTGGCACTGTGCCATTGATTTGATTGTTGAATGCTGAAGAGAGGCTCATTGTCAGTGTAATTATTCACCACTTGTAAAGGTAGATGAATGGATAGTTGATAATGAGTGGGAACAATTTTGTCAAGTATTTAAGCATCAAACTTGCGCATGTCTATTGCAGAAATTCAATGAGGCTGAGCAGGGCAGGTCCAGGAGCAAAACTTTCAGTACAACATGATATGCTCTTGTAGATTGACCTAAAATAAAGAAACCAATGCGTACAAAAACTTTATGGGTAAATAACAACGTGAATCCACAATAGTCCTTGATTTGATGAAGCATTCAACTATTTATTTAGGTAGCGTAAGTACTGCAATTCATGTCTCACACAGTTTCAGAAACTGAAACTCACCACGAATTTCAAGTGCCACCACCATCCGAATTATAATTTCATGAAATATACAGTAGTATTAGCAGCTATAGCAGCTACGTTATCTTTGTTCAAAAATACATTTGCTTAGGATGTTGATTATCTACATGCTTCATTGAAACCCACGATTACGATTTAGTAAAACCATAACGTCATTTAGTTGATTCGTCTCTGGTGGTCACTAAAATTTTCAAGAAAGATAATATAAACGTCGTTGGGATTTTTGTATTTTTAGCTTTAAATAAAATGGCAAATATAACCTTTCATTAACAATAGTAATATCTCAAGAAACGACAAAGAATTGGCCGATATTATGTATTAATGGGTAGTAATTAAAATTGCCAAAATGAGTCACATCACGTCATAACCATAAAATTGTAGTTGCAACTTGTTATTTAATGTGAAATCTTTAATATATGGACGTTTCATGAGTACATTATATAATGCTTACATACGTTACACACATGTACGCAGCAGGTGTGGTAAATTTTTAGCTAAAACTTTTAGTAAATTACTTTTCAAAAGACAATATGTTACGTATCCTTTTGTTTTATTGGTAAAAAAAGTTACCGATATCTAGCATAATGCATGTAAATACAAAATATATTACAAACTAATTGTTATTACCGTTCAACAACCTTCCATTATATTTCTAGTTATAACTTTGTTTTTAAGTTCGTTGCATGCAACATGACTTTTCCATGTCTTTGGTGATGTTCCACCACTTAACTTACTCATCCTTTGATAGTAATTGCAAACGCAATCCAAAATTCAGTCATCTGCCGGTCACCCCCAACGTGCTCAAAAATTACCTAAGAGAATCATCTTGATAAGGTATGGAGAGAGTGAGAAGAATCAGAATATTGCTTTGGCCGATTTGAATGTTTGATGTGGATTATGTCATACAAAAATTGGATGGCTCATATTTTGTTATGAGTTAGTTAAAGGCTTCAGACACGCAAACTAACAATGAGGATCTAAAATTTTAAAAAGCTTCTCCCGACATCAGTCACTCATTATTCTCCGGTTGTGTTCTGTGGTTGATGCATCATGATGTTACGTTATGTCATGTTCCGTTATGAAGGCACCATGCAAAGCTAACTTTCACGAGATGCTAAATTGAACATATGGGTAAATAATAAAAACAGTAATGACGATAACATTCGATAACCAAAAAACCCCGATTGCGTTACACTCGTTTTTTGTTCTTTTCTCCTAATGCAGGAAAGAATACTCCCCGTAAAGCACACAAGTTGAATATTATGGAATACATGGCAAAACATTGATTCTCTTGAAAAAGCAGCCCTTCTGGTTCGCAGCTTTGCCTGCTACTTTGCTAGTAAAGTTTGCTTGTTGTTTATTATTATAACACAAAAAACGCCCCAATATTTCCCTTGTTGAACAAGTTGGACAAACCCAACTGCATAATTTTTCGTCCAAACAATAGCAAAAGTCAAGTATTAATGCTTTATCAGAGAGCATTTTATTTCTCCTTGTCCAAGTCTTTTTGCTGCACTTTTTTCAGGGATTGGGATTATGACTGTTTCAGTAGTTAGAGATGGGATTGGGAGTGAAGAAGATTCTCCCAAATTTTGGAAAAAACCGAGACGAGAATGAAACATAAATTCATTCATTATACCCCAGCCTGACAATTATTATGATTATGATGATTCCTTAATAGATTATGGTATTAACCATTTTCCCCATTTTGTTCCGTTCGGTCACAATAATAAGAATAATAAAAATAATACATTTATTATTGCTATTTGGTTTATATTTATTACAATATTTTTGAAGCTTTTTCTTTCATTTCTACTGCTACTGCTGCTCTTGCTGAATGATGTCACGGGTTATCATTATCATGCGCAATATTATTAATCTTACATTGCGTAACTGCACATGTTTTACGATTGCTGAAGGAAGAGCAGAATTTTATTTATCATTTTTAATCCTTTGTTCTGCTGTAATGCACCTTTTCAACAAGGATAAGTGGCTGCTTTTTCCAATTTTTTGTCAAATCTGGACTAATGTTAAAGTAACAAACAAATGCGAATGTAATATTTATAAGTGATGATTTCCCTTTTGACTGTGTACTTTCCGCGCAAGCCAGACAGAATGGAAGAGTGAAAAGACGAGAAGCTTTGTTGCTTTGTGTGTACGATATTTGTTGAACAATATGATAAAATATTTTGAATACTTCAAGTATAAACATTAAGAAGGGATTATCTGTGATGTGCTAATGGGTGTTGGGTGCAGTTTGGTGTAAAATTGGGGGAAAAGAGGCCAGGTGGTGATTCCATTCTCAGATCCGTTTGGTGATTTGTAGGTAATCGCCACAAATGCAACAGAGCTACGCTATTGCCAATACGGGTATCGTTTCAAGCAATTTTTCGATGCCTTCGTTCAAGTTCATTCCAAAAGATTGTTACTGAACCGTTCATTCATAAAAAGAGGGGAAACGCAAGTTTCAGTTCATGGTAAATTCAGTACTAACTTGGTCTATTGTGAATTTGTTTTCGGAGTGTTGTGTATTTATACAGGTTAGTGTTACTGGGATTGGCATTATCATTCGAATCAGCATCGTTTCAACTTGCTGGTGATTGAATCTGGATTGAATAATAAATAGTAAAGATCATTTGAATGAATGATTATGATTAGCCAGGTTATAAAAAATGGATCGATATGTGCACTTTGGTTATTTAGCTCTCATTTAATTGTACCCATACAGACAGCGTACAAAGAAAATAGTGTTTCATCATTGTGTGTAGCTGTGCAGTTTATGGATGGTAATTCAAAAATAACCGATAGCAATCATTCATTTCACGCTTCCTCGATTTTTACTCTTGCTCATCTGTACGCTCATCAGATCAATGTAAAGCGTTTTTGTTATCATCACCATTCCCTCGGAGGCTGGAATATAATTTCTGTGGAACATTTGATGCATATTTAACCAGCATAATTCATTATTATAAAATTTGCTTGCTTCCTTTTCATTATGTTTATTAATCACTTCAACGACAGTTTTAAATTTGCCTACTGTATGAGCTGTATTGCATTAGGCAGATAACCGCTCCATTTATATTCTTTTATTTATGAAGTATTATTTTAATTAAACATCTATTTAAAAAGGTGAACTACAGCCAAATTGTTGTTCGGTGTGTACATCTAACAATTTTAATATATAATTGTTTTAAATTAATGGAACTCAATAAGTTGGTGGCCCTTTTCAGTTGATTGTCATGTTGCCCCTGATGAAGCATTTGAATCAATATTATTGCAATGTATAGAATTTACTAAACTTGTGCATCAAATGAACTGGAATTGTACTTCTACCTAACATTGAAGTATTTTTTTGGTCTACAAATGAAATAACTATCGGCCCGGCGAATTTCATAAATTCCAAAATTATACTCTACAGCTCTAGACTCTAGATTGTTAGTAATAAAATAAAGCTTAGGAATTACTGCTATCTGATAATGAAAATGTTCAAGGTGCTATTTCTGTAATGTAGTGGATGCGTTTGTCACATGTTTTCGAATGTATTGCATTTTGGAAATTATTTTTTCTTTTTGTAAAATTGTATTCTCAGAGTGGCAGATAATTTTGAAAGCGATTGCATATATTTATCAGTTTACAGTCAAATTTATCCAAACCGAACAACGGATGCATCCGGATGCAGCAGTTACATTACATTACGTTGTCTTATTGATACGGTACAATTTAAAAGCATGAGCCGTGCCTTCTACAAAAAATGTAATGCACGAAGAATGCTGATGTTGGGTAAGAGTCAATAATTGAAGAGGCGAAAAGTGTTTTGGATTCTTGTCTGTTTTCGCCCGTGTATCGTTTTTGTACTTTCTTAATTCCTTTGGGACTCGATGTTGAATCGAACGGGAGCATTATTGTTGCCACAAGTTCGGAAGAAAACTATTAACCCGTGAACTTCCATTCTCAATTCATTCCTATGTGCATTTTCTGTCTCTCCATCATTGACAAAATTTTTATGAAATAAGTGAAACCTCGTTGAAATGGAGCTGCTACCTTTAGACTATTAAGGATAAATTCAATTTAAGTGCAGTTTAGTTTCCGAAATATGCGCTATTAAAGTTATATTTTCTAATAGAACCAAATTCTCCGCTTTCCTTAGCCTTGAGTTTATTGCATTACAAACAAGCAAAAGTGCATATTGCATATACTGCTAAGTGGTAAGTGTAACTTTATACACAATACAATACACGTCAAAGTCGTCTTTATAATTTTAGTTTTTACGTTTATGTACTAACAAGCTGTGATCAATTCAGATTATTAGATTTCGGAGAGAGAAGTCTAAAGTAGTTTGTTTGTGTGCACACTTAAAAACCATATTTTTCCCTGTGGAATTGTCACAAATAATTTTAAAACCCCAGAGTCTTTAATTTTAATTCGTAACAATCGGACCTATATTTCGAAGACCATCATCTTTGTTCATTTTTATATTTGCAATAGGTGCTGAATTTATTTGACGGCGTAAATGTTTCACATTTGACATATTGTTCTGGTCAAAGTTATTGTAAAGATGTTCAGTTTATTTTAATTTTTGATCATACATACGCTCATAGAGTAACAACATAGGGGTATCTCCAACGTCTGTATCAGTTATTGACTGAACAATTGATAATTGACTACGATACAGACTGTTTTAAGTATAGACTTTTCTGTGCCAAAATGTCACTCCTCACAGTGAGGAGTCCTCACCTGTTCATCCCCGTATTCTGATTGTGTTCAATTGCTTTTGTTATATAATAAGCAATTGTTCACAATTTCAACTTTAAACGTCAATTTTGAGCCAACCACACTCATCACAATCTGAAGATGGTTATTACACTATAGTATTGTTATGCATTATTATTTTCCTCTTGAAAGTTATAGCATAGCACTTAAGAATGATTGAACACTGTAATTTTCCAGCCATTTTGTCTTTTGTTACTGAACAAAGAGCAAAAAATAAAAATGTGGGTTTCCTTTTACCGATGTACAGATACAACGGTGACTTGCTTTATTCTATTTAGTCAAAATGTCAAAATTTTCTTTTAACTTGACTTTCTTTTTGCAATAAATACTGTAACGAAATATTGATAAAATTATTTCCCGATAGAAAAAGAATTTTTCATTCCTATATTGGTTCATCGGCTCGGCTCTAAATTCATCTAATTTGACAGAATAATAGAGGCTGTATAGTATTGTAATAATGTTGCAACTTCGACTTGAGGTTTCATACTTTTGAAGGTGTCTTCAGCAATAGCCGACAGAATGAAATGCAATACGGTTGCCTCACTTCTTCACTCGCCTCTCATCTCGTTCTCTCCCTTCCTTCCAGTCGAAGTCAAGAAGAATCTTGTTGAAGTCTTATCAGCATAAAAAATCGAAAAAATCGTCGAAGGAGGCGACGAGAATCTGTGGACCATAAAATAATTTTTAGCTTTGCAATGACAGGGAGCATAGGCATGAACACTAAACGATTTTTATCAGTCAAGAGATCAGATGCGCAGCGGTGGTGGCAGTGCAGTGGTGATGATGGCGATGCGATCGTTGGACGGACGAGTGTCTCGGAAGGTAAGTTGAGCGAGGAGAAAAAATAAAAAAGGATATTGTAAGTAAGAAGCAGCATGTTGTTGATGATGATGGCCCAAGTCACTTTTGGTGAGCATTTCCCCAGCATTATTTTCCCAGCAGAGGTCTGACTGACACCATAAGAAAGAATAACTTTTTTCCTGGGGACTTTACTCAATGTGTAAGATACTAATAGGGACATAAAGATTGAACATTGATATCTTCTTCCGACCATTTTTAGAAGGGACATCCGATTTTTAAAAAGAAACCATGCCATGAACGTTAGTAGATTAATGTGTACACTTTGTAAATAACCAAAAACGTCCGGCTCCGCCAGACCGTGTTGAAATGAATGAAGCTTCACGATACTCATCACGTTCACCGATAAGTGGAAGGCGGACACATTTTGGATTACGTTCTTCAATTTTGTTATTGTGTTCAAAAGGGAAATTTTCTTTTTTAATATCGCATCGGCCGCGTAAATGTACGCCGACGAGGTGCAATAAATGTACAAAAAGACGGCCATGTTTGAAAGAAAACTGAAATTAGTAGCTCTCTGCACAAGGTAATTGAACATTTATTTAAAACAAGAATAAATTAATTGAACCACCTGCGAAATTATGGCTGATGTAAATAAAATAGTAGTTAGGAGCCTTTTTAGATGTGCAAGTGTAATTTGCATAGAAAACAAATTCGTTCTGCTATAAAAGATGCAATTACAACGATAATTAAGTGGTACTTAGACTCCAGATAATTACCTTTTTATAGCATTGTTGTGTCCTGCCAAAGCGTGAGTTGCAATAAGTTGAAACTTGTAGTGTGGAGGTAGTTAACTATCTGTAAGCAACTGCAGATAATCTTACGGTTTCCTTCTTCTCAATCTCAATAAAATGAAGACAGAGCCGCGGTATGTTTAGTTTAGTTTGGTTTAATGGGTGCCCAAGTTGCAGTGAAAGACACTTTAGGTACATTTACAAATGCAAACGATGCAAGTTTCGTGTCAGAATCTTTGTTGTTGCAACAAAGTAATATTACGGAACGATACAGATCGGCTTAAGCAATACAACTGCACATACAACACTAAAACAAATATTACAAGTGACTATTAATTTTCATCATGATCTTCATAGCATAAAACATAACGTTTCATTTTTATGAGGCGTAAGTTGCATTTTCAATTTCTATAGCCATTACCAGTTACCACCGACCGTAAAAATAATATGCGTGATTGCATATTTTATGAAACATTTTATAATACCTAGTGGCTATTTGTCCACTTAAGTTTTTCCTCTCAGTCAGAGGTAATTGCACAAAGCAGAGCGGAACAGGATTGCGTTGCTTTGTAGTTATGTACGTTCCATGTTTTATTTCATTCCAGTTCCAGCTTAACTTTCGACAATAAAAGTATTCATTATCATATCATTCATTATTAAAGAAATGGAAAGCTTAAACACATGCGCAAAGGTAGCTCAGTTCAGTAGCTCCATGTGAAAGAAAAAACGCAATTTTTTATGTGTTATTTTATTTTGTATCTGACTTCTCACAAGAAGATTTACAATCCTGATTACATTATTTGAGTTGCTACAAAATTTTCATATTTCGGACTCTGCATAATATGGCTCTTGGTGCTACTGTGTGTTCTCTTTGATATTTATTTGGAAATAAAATGAAAGCATCTTTATTTTGATTATAAATTCATGCGTCAATGTTGACGATTTACATGATGTTATTGTTCGGAAGGCGTGACACAGCAGAAAGAGTTCAGGGAACTAACTAATGACTCTTGATTCATGATACTTAACAAAATAAGTTTTTGAGTGAAGTAGACGCATATTTCTACATGGTTGCCTTTTTTATAGCCATTTCACATTTTATGACGAAAATGCTACCTGAATGACGGCTTCCATTATACGATCAATTTAACCCTCAGAAATGGTTACAATTTTATAGAATATTATGCTCACGCTATTCTACTTTATGTAACATTGCACCTGAATGCTAAAAATCAAAATCTCACGTTTACTCGACATCGCCATCACTGGTTGATTTTTTAAATTTTTTTGAGAAAGAAAAAAAACTTGATTGTTCGTGATGATATGGACGAAACTAGTGGCTGCTAAATGAGATGTTATTTGATATGCTGACAACGTCCACAAGTGTTTCAGCGGCCACTGGCTTATGTTTCTCCTTTTTTATACATACCGCACAGGAATTTATATTGAAAAATTAAAAACAGCTTTTCTTCGGAGTCTTTGTATGAATTTCAATGAGCAACAGGGAATAAAGAACAAATATGGAGTTTCCGTCTCAAAATGGACGCGGATCCTTTAGGAAAAACGTTTCATGTGTAAGTAGGAAATTTTTCGCATAATATCTAATTTTTACATGAAAAAGCTACCCTCGAGTTACAGCCAACCCGAAGCACCCAAAACTTGTTCCATACTTTTTATAATGCAGGTGTAGAAGTAATGAAATATGAGAATTATTTATATATAAAGCATTTCGTCGGATGGACATACCCTCAAAAATAGTTTAGAAACTAAATATTTTTAATGTTAAGTAATTTTTATTAATTTGATTTAGTATTCAGTCCGAGACTAAGTCTAACTAAACGGAGGCGGAGAAAACTTGAGTGAATGCTGACTATTCGCTGCTCAACTTATGCTATTTAATTTCATTTCAAAGTAGACAGTTTCCATTTGCTCGTTCTAACTTTTCTGATGAAAGTGGTACGTGTCCATTAAAAATAAACAATCCTTCAAGGAAAGCGGCCAGAAATGATGTTCCAGTGGAACAAAGAGAAAACAATGTGAAATTAAACTAAAAACACAATAACCTGTGGAAATGCACTTACCGACCGACCTATCATCAGCTCCATTTTTTCAAGAATTTATTTTCAATGTTTTCTATTTTAGTATCAAGTAAAACCAGTCTATTTCTCATCATCAGGTTACGATATCTGTCAGTCAAGCTGACACTGACAAAGCTAAAATTGTATGCATGCATTTATTATGATGAAATAATTGACCACAATCATTGTAAACATTCGTTGTAAATGTGACTTCATCTTTAATTGCGTACCTGTCGGAAGAAAATATTTTTTTATTTCATCATTATCATCATCATCGCTCCCTGTATCACCAGTGCCTGTAATTTGTAGCATGAAACAAAAAAAACTTACATTGTACATACCCAAGCTGCCGCATGCAGGCAAATCAAAATCAAACATTAAACTCTGCGTTTTGTCTATGAAATGACTGACTCCGTGTCTTCATGAAGGCTTTCTGCTTTCTCTAATGGCTTGCCATTTAATGGAAGGGAAAGAGGAGGAGTTGGGTGCTCTATTTCTTGATGTATCTCTGATAGCCGGTGGCTCCTTCCTTACTTGATAAATTTCGTGTTAATGTAATGGAGCACCGAGTGAGCACATAACAAAACAAAACTCAACACGCGCACCACAAAAGTGGTAATGGTAAATAATAACAGCAACAATTTGTAACGTGAGTTTGCAATATGAACTAAAGAGAGAGGACGAGATGAGACGTTTACGTTAACAAAAATTTTCGTGTCGTGCATTAAGTTTACTTTCGGAGTTACATAGTCTGCCTTTGAAAGAAATTATGCATGTTATTATATTACAAATATGGGAAAGGAATGAACAAAATGAGATGATGTGAATGTGATGTGACGTCCGCTTTTTACTTATTAGATGGGCCGGCGGCTTGCTAAGTTCGTTTTTCGTTTTTGCTTTGAGGGATGAAATCCATTAGAGATGGACATTACTAATAATTACATGGTTGGACAGCAGAGCTTTTAAAACACCAACCGCAATGACGATGATGATGGTAATGGTAAAGTAACTGTGACATGAAGTGATGGGAATGGTGATAATGGCGTTATTCAAGTATACTCCCTTTCTCAATTTGCCTCCTCACAAGGAAGAAGCATGAACATGAATGACATGCAAAAGAAAGTTGAAAATGTCCCTTTTTTATAACTTAGAATCCATTCATTGAAATTGAAGTTTAAATAAACGAATCATTAATTGAGTGTCTTCTTAATAATACGATTTTAGCATTCTTTGCTCAAGTAATTCTCTAACCAAAACTATTCTTGGGGAAATAAAACTAAAGACAATCTGTCGTGATTCATGATTTACAATGTCTAGTCTATTAATAGTGTTTACTTTGTCACTTCTGCATCAATGTTGTTCTAATGCTACGTGACCAATTTAGATCTTTAGGATACTTCAGTAATAATCAAAGTGAATTTTGCATTCGAGGATCATTTCATTGAGAACAGAGTTACTGTGTGATCCCGTCATGTCATCACAAAGGTAAGACAGAAAGGTCCGCGCGGATGGCGATGATGGTGAAGATGACGACAGAAAGGCAATAGATGCGGCGTCTTTCGTCTGGGTATGCTTAAAATTTACAAAGGGTAAAAGTCGCTTTAGGTCCATTCACTTACAGAATCAGTGAGTGAGTCGGTAAAAGTGGTTGACTTTGGCAAACCAAGTGCCTCTCTCTCTGTCTGAGATCAGTGTGCGACAAACTCAATACATGTCCATAAAGCCATAAAAATCTCCGAACTGTCGACAGTCTCGTCTCGGTAAATTCATCTTCGTAAGAAGACTCGATCTGAGATGGAAAGTCCTCACTCCTCAACTCTTACTTACTCAATGAATGAGTTTAACACGATCTCGCCGCACCGACTTGACTTTGTTCCAGGTTTTCTTGAACGAAATATAATGTATGTATGTAATTTTATAAGTTTCTACACATTTCCACCGGCAACTTCAGCAACCTTTATCAATGTGCATTTTACTTGCTTTGTGTACAAAAATCCTCAAAAATCACTGAGTGAGCATTACCTAGATGCCTGCTTCATGAAAAGTTGATCTGAAAGGTATTGCAACTCGTTACATCTTTAAAACACGGGTAACTTGAAGCTTGCCGGTCGGAGCATTGTCATTTTTTGAACGAGTTCCTGTTTCTTTTGGAAAATTATAGACATATTTTTCAGCTAACCATCAAACACCAATGTAACTCGTCTTCTTCCTGCATCCTGGCAAAATGTTGCTTTGGCTTTGTCATAACTTTCAAAATTGTGTAACATTCACAAAAATTCTTGGACCCTCCTCATCAACCTGACGTATAAAATGACGTCATACTTTATGGAAATAAAAATAGGACGTCCAAAAATGACATTTAATGCAATTAATTGTTTGCTTAACCAATAAGAAGTTGATGAACTAACCGATATATGATTTTTAATTCTTTCAGTACATTTTCATTGACATTTCCCGGCATGTGAATAAATGGTTCCACAGCAGTAATAAACTCTCACTCTTGTTGATGTCTTTTGTGATTTTTATTGACTGGCAAAGCAAACTGATTTCTAGGTGGTCTACCGCCACAGCCGAGCCACTTCTTTGGCTCCGTATTGCGGTTGATGTGTAGACGAAAAAATTCCGGAATGTTCATAATGTGTAAAAGCCGAAGGTAAAGGATCTGGTGGACTAAATTCGTAATGCAATGCAATGTACTCCAACAAACTGAAACAAGTAGAATGTGGAACATCGAAACGAAAGAGAGTTGTGTGTAAATAAGTAAGTACATAAAAAGAGATCAATTGACTTTGTGTCACAATGACAGTTCAGAAGCGAGTTCATGAAAGAATTTTTACAACTTGTTGGTTTTTTCCTTATTTTTACGCTCAGTTCTCTCTTTCTCTTACACAAATACCTTTCACGAAAAACAAACATTTATGACTCCTCTCTTGATCGGCTAATGATCACACAACTGTAAAATCTAAGTGGGGTCGTGTGGTAATCTATACATTTTTCATTGTGCCTTTAACAATCCACTCCTGTGTGTTCTTTGCCGGAGGTTTAGAAAAACAAAGTTTAGTTCATTTTTGTCTCGTTCTTTAATAGAGGATTATCCCGTTATTTTGGGTTAAAAATACTTTTATAAATATTCATTGCAAAAATTATAACTTAATTTTGCTCCCAGTTATAAGCTAAAGGATTAAGATATCATTTCCAAAATATCAGACAACTTGTGGTGCAAATTTGTTAATCCTATTATTAATACCCACTGGGATAACCACGGCTCAGTGGTGTTGGAAGGAAAGCATAACTTCAGACATAAATCATACCATCGATGCTCAATTTTTGTTCTAACCAACACAGAATAGATAATGCTTTGATTAACAGAATCAAGAGAGCCGTGTGTCACTGCTAATATATAATATTATTGACTGATTGTTGTGTGAGTAGCAACTGCATAATTTTTGTGTATTTCGAAGTAAACACTGGCAAACACTGAATGTTTATCGTTCCGATATGATATTCTATCCGGGCAGCAGCAAAAAGTTTTATATAACATAACATGCACATACAATACATACATATGGAAAAGTGAAGTTGGCGGACACGCGACCGCCAGTTCATTTGGGCCACGTGTCATCCAATGGATATTCCTTTCGCTGATAATTACTCCGGAAGATAAAATGCATCACTTACGGAGGGATTCAGTTACGCTTTGTCCGCCTTTTTTCTACGAGAAGGGTAAGAGTAACATGTAACGAAAATGTAGACGAAAAATTCCTGGCCGAAGAAAGGAAAGTATCCTATTGCATTTATTGCTGGAAAGAGAGACATTAGCGTTCCCACATTTTATTTTCCCCATCACACTACTCATTCATGAATTTTCTGCCTGCGACTGTGACTCTGTGTCCAATGTGTACACACATTATCATCATTGTTCAATTATGACTCTTGTGTATGTGGATATGTAACACGGAGACGAGACAGGCTACCTACTCGCATTATTTACTGCACTGCGCACCACTGCCATAAAGTGCAATAATAATTCAACCGTCATGGGAAATCCACCTCCACTTTTATTGCTCAGATTACTTAACAACCGAAGGAAGAGCACTGCTGCTCTGCGCTTCACCAACCACCCAGGCAGTCCCCGTGAAACTGTCATTGAGTTATTATTATGTCCTTGATTCAGTACTCCACGGAATAATATTTCGTATCAAAGATTTTTTGGATGACTTTCAGTTTCATTTTGAAACAAGCACACAGTCACAGTCAGCGTCCGCACAAGATTGAATTGGCCATTGTTTGAGAATTTTCCTGAACACTGAAAACCACGGCATTGTTCCTGTTCCTTTGGGTTCGTTAGTAGTGTGACCAGAAAATAAGGAGATTGCTCGCGTTGGTGTCTCTCTACTCTGAATTATTACTAATCAAAAAATAGGACAATGAAGAAATGAAGAGAAAAACACAAGTCATTCAGGAAGTTTGTCAAGCAAAAAGGACGGAAGTAAAAGTACGCTCCACGCTCGCTTCTGTCTCTCTATTGCCGTTTTTGTGCCCACAATGGGAATATGACGGTGATAGAGCATGATGTGAGCGAGTTCTTTTATTTAGTCTCACTTCTTCTTTTTTCTTTTCTTTTCTGGAAATAATGCTCCTCTTGGGCTTAGAGTCAGTATAAACATTAAGTATCTACCTCGGTTAATAATTTCTAAGTGAAACACGCAAGCACCATCAACGAAATTCATTAAAAGAAAGAATCTTCTGTTTCAATCTGATTTGAGTTTTTATTTGCCCCAATGATGATACCGTCAACCTTGTGGTTGAATTTTCTTAACTTTCCCACATTACAACTTAGGAAGACTTAAAGCTAGAAATGGAAGGTCTGATCAGCCTGCGGTGTCTTCGTCCTGAAAAGGAAGAAACGGAACGATCAAAAGAACACGGAATGTTGTTCCACCTTGTTTTGTCGTCTAAATGACTTTTCTGAATGACTCTGAGAGACAGACCTGTTTAAGTATTACGCAGGACACCTGGAAAATGTCCAGACCGGCATGTTTTCCAGGCACTTAACAACACAACTACTCCAGAATAATTTCATTCATTTCATGCCGATCGGACATTTTAGAGGGGCTTTGTTAAAAATTGTAATGTAACCTTTGCTTCACTGTCCAGACTGACGATCTATCAATTTTCCAACTTAATATTCATCTTAGTTTATCATATCAGCGGCACATTTACTCCAGTAGAAACATTTTTTTGCAGAAAAGATATCAAAATATTCCCATTGACTCAGTCAATCTCTTTGTCAGGTTATTTCGTTTTTTCTTTATGCTTCCTTGCTGTGCGTATACATAGAAAATAGAAGAGTTATCATTTGTGACGAACGTCGGTAACGTATGCTCATTGTTTCCGGCACGAGTCTGATTTTTTAATTTATTACCCACCGTGACGAATTATTACTTCCAGCCGAAAACCCAAGTCAAGTGAGTGATGTTGCATTTTTCATTGTATTTGTGAAGAATCAAACACAAACATTATTTTCTATTTCTATTCTCATGAAATGTGTGTTTATGTCTCTACTCTACTCTGCCCGATGTATTCCCACATAAAATGAAATTTTCAAGTGCTTTTATTATGTCTTCCTTTCGTATGCCAAATATTTTTGGGTTTGGTTCGGTTGGACTGAAATGAAACGAGCAAAATAAAATGAAATGTATGCAGAGTCAACTTTCCCATTGAAGATGCTCAGTGCACTGTGCGTGGTTTTACAGCGTACGTCGGCCTGGGAAATCGGAGAGGAGCAGGAGACTCACTTGATGAGAGTAATGATAATGATGAACTTGTACTTTTTGTATCTGATTTCTCATACGAACGAACGGCAGACGGCATATTGTTGAAAAAGGCAGCATCAACCCACCGACCGGCGGACAGTGGACTACCATAAATAAAGAAGGGGTAGCAACTGCTGCAATATGAAAAATATAAACACTATTTTACATACGGACATTGCTTTTTTCATTTTCATTGCAAAGATACAGTTACAATAAAATGACAAAGCTGAAAATATTTATTATAGAAAGAGAAGTAGCAAAGATCAAACTTCTGCCTTTGCCCTCTCGTTTCTCTCCACTCCACGTCAATTCAATTCAAATCAAGTGAAGCGAATGCATGCACAAATTGGGTTTTTTAATTTGTTAATCGATTGGAATGGTCTTTTTTGAATTTCATGGTGAATAGGGCAAGGCGAAAGGGAGGAGTAGCAAAACGGGAAAAGTAGGTGTTAACCAGTACCGAGAGTGACTCAAAAATATACATTAATTTCTTCATAAATGTGATGCTTCATTTCCTCTGCTGCACACGACATTGACTTGCGTCAGTTTTTATTTCTCCGGAACAATTTGAACACCATTTTTTATACCGGCACACTTCTTTGCGGACATTTTAAGCGGTTGTGTGTGGTATAGAGTCTCAATGCAATCAAAAGATTGTGGGAATATTTTGGTGAGTTCATTAAAAAAGCTGATAAGGAAACAGTGTGGCTAATTTGCGCCATCCATTATAGATTTTAAAATGCATTCGAACAAAAAAAAAGAAAGATTCAAATGGTTCAGCAAATGAAGTGAGCAGAAGAATGTTAACGCATGCATCATTGTGTTAATATTTCTTTTGAAAATTTTAGTCTCTCCGTTCGATTGGAGTCAATTAAAAATCAAAGGTTATCAAAAGGGGTGACTTGAATGCAACTGCGACTGTTCAGACTGCGTCTGTCTAGCAGACGTATGTAACTGTAATCAAGTTGGTGCATTCATCGAGACGCAATAATTCATCTTCAAATTAGTAGTCAAAACATTTTGGAAAAGTGACAAAAGTACAAGCTAAAGTATGAATGAATTATGTATGTACATTACAAGATACAAGCTCTCAGGCTCCCAGAAACGCGTCTTTCTTTCGTCCTATGGAGCGCCAAAGTTCCTGTTCTCTACAAAATGCTGCACATGTGTTCTCTCCCTCACAATGTTTCTCATATTTGTTCTTACCGGCGTACCCCAAGAATTTACAGTTACTGTAAGGTCCAGTCTGTGCGGTGGAGACTTTTGTAAGTAACACCCTGAAAAAAGGCATTTAAAATGTTAAATGTCACACAACGGGTCAAACAGAGATTGTTTGACTTTTGGCCGGTGCCAGAAAGGCCAGCTGCTTCTTGAGCGACCTTTTATTTCCCCAGATATTTTGATCTTCTTTCCGTAGTTTTGGGAAGCGTCGCTTACGAAAAAGGATTGTGTGTGAATGTGGAAGATATTTTGGTTGAAAACCGCCTCTATAAAACACATTTAATCATCCTGCATGTTTTGACATTCTTTGCTGACTTGACCCAAAAAAATTTGAACTGATACAAAAATCTCTTTCCTACCTAAATTGTAAGGAAATCAGAGAAATATTTTTCTTTGCTCACCACATCCCATAGTAGTTACAGCAAGAAAGCAGAACCATATCAAAAAGAAAATGTATCGGAAGTATTGCTGCTCTACACATAGCGTCAATAAATCACCGAAGAGATTGATGCATTTCCTTGCTCCTTTATTTACAACACAGACGCTGGAAAATATGTAAAAAAAAGTTTACAATGAAATCAAGTTGTGTTTTTAATGCAGTGCTTCTTATCTATCAACCAGATCTCTGCCGCTCGAGATTACATACATGAGGCATAAACATTCAGAATGTATGTTCAAAATAAATGCATTGGAATCACTTTTTTTCTTTTTTCGTCGGCTTCGGTTATCAGAAGAAAGACTGTGTGGCTTATGATAGTTGATTGATTTATATGTACCATATGGAAATTTGGACGTTTAAAAAATCTCACTTTTTTTTCTTGAAAAAATTGTCGGTCTGAGATTTGTCGAAGCCTACCTATTTACCTCTTTTTAGGAAAAGATTCCGCAACAATGAGTGACTGCCGTTCAATTTGTGGCATTTTGAAGGGAAAAGGCAAAGGGAGCAAATTCTCCATGTATTCTTCTTCTAACATGGGAATCAACAATGAAGTTGATATTCATGGAGCATACAACACAACAACACTCGTCATCGTCAGTCAAATGAAGGAAAATGTGGATGCAAAAGTCAAAAAAGAATATCTTAGTCACACAACACAAGACACGAAATATTTGGAAGAGCTTTTAAGACGTTTCTAAACATTCCATTGAGAAATAGATTTTTGCTGCAGATACAATTGTGAACGTGTCGAACGTTAAATACACTTGAAAAATAGTGAACCGGTCATAAATTGTTGTGAAGGATTTTTTTAAATGTAAGACTCAATAGTTATTCCTCTCTAGCGAGTTACTGAACTTCAACCAGAAGAAAGAAGAATATTCGTCTCAAGATAACCCAATTTTGGTATTTGGTAAGATAGGCGACGCTAAAAATCAAATTGGTAATCTAATTGCTAGTATTAGAAGATTTATTCATATTCAGATTAATAGTGGGTTTATTTTGAATTTGATTGTATATAAAGGGGTTGACGATTCTTAAAATAGTAGTTTCAGACAATTTGTATTTCTTAATTTTAAATCGTATACAATCACTCAATGAAATTCGAATTCCATATTATTATTGATTACATAAACATTGTTTGATTGTAAAGCTCGTTAACCTGTTTTCTTGTAAAATGCTGTGTTTACGATTCAAGATTTATCAACGGCTTTAAAGCATAACATAACAAGAAAAGTTTGCTTTTCTAATAATTCTTTCTGTAATCCCCGTTCATCTTTCTTTTCAACTAAAACCAATTTAAATTTCAAATTCTAATTAATTTTACCATTAAAAAATAAATAAAAAATAAAGGTTAATTAAAAATTAAAATCTCATGACTTCATTTTTCTTGCGCAAAAATCTAACTAAATTGCAACCAACCAAACTTTTAATTTTAATGTTCCCAAATGCATTGCACTGAAATTAGTGTTAATTTGTGTACAATAATTTAATGTAATAATTATAAAGCAAACCCTTTTACGAGTCTTTCAAAACATTTTTAGCCTTTCCATGTGGGAAAAGTAAAAGTAATAATTTTCACTTTGAAGAAATAGGACCATGTTTGCAATTGCAACACTTTAAGTGCCACAAAGTAACTAATCTTACATTACATTGCATTTACAAGACAAAAACGATGTTTTCATTTCAGACAAAAGGTACAAAAATAAGTTAAGGTAAGTTTTAAGAGAATTGTTTGTATATTTTGGTTGAAAATTAAAGTGTAATAAGATTTTAGCTCTGCTTTATGACTCTCTTGTGTTGGTGCTTTCTTTGCGTTTTCCTAAGTACACACTAACAAGCACACACGACTAAATAACAACAAATAAGGGATAAGTTGTGTAACACTAAAAGCTAAATAAAATATGCTGTAACATTAGTGTTACTAATGTCGGGTCATTTGAAGAATATTTCATTATCATCATGCATCGCTGGCTAAAAATTTTTGTGCTCAGACTGAGAATCAAAAAGAGCTGAGTGCCCTTGTATAAGACGGCGGCGGTTGGTTTACGAATGGTTATTGCTTTTCAAGTTTACTTATTTGCTCTATTTCGACGGAAGAAGCTTCAATTTATTCTTTGAGAGCAAAGCGTGCAGTTTTTTCGTCTTGTTGTTGTTGTCACTTTTTGTAGTTGTTGCAACACCCATTCACAACACCTTTTTTGTGGCATCTAAACAGTTTTCAGTGAAAAGAAAAACATTTCTCTTTCTGTCGACGTCCTCATGTAACTTTAGTTTCCTCAGCTCTTACTCACTCACTCGCTTCGCTCACTTTCCTCGTTTTTCGGTTTTGGAAAAGAAAATATTACACAATGCTTGCAATAGCAAAGTCCTCCTCTTTAAAAGAAGTGACTACTCTGAGAAAAGCGACGGCTAATATCAAAACTAGTAACAAATTTATGCTCAGAATGGAATGCTTATACTTACCTTATTTAAAGCAGAAAAGTAGAAACTTTTCAAACTTTATTTCAACAAACAAACAAGAATAAAAGAACCAGAAATAACCTCTGGGCAAAAAATGTGCTCCACTTCGTAATGGTTATAAGAAAGCTGGCTGTATTGTGGAGGAAGTTTTTCTTTTTCACAGAGCACGCCTTCCCTACTCAAATACTCAGTTGGAGCCGAGAGTTTCCATTTTTACCATCATTTGTCTTCTAAAACTCTGCAGTCCAATCGCACCTTTCATCAACAGCCCCCGAGTAAGTTTGCTTAAGTAATCCAGCTACAACATGCCAATTTTGCTATAGAAAATATATGCGTGTTTGATATTTATTGAAGGCTAATGGTTTTCTCTTTGTGTACAAATTCGGGAGCTCACCTATTTGTCAGGAGGAAGTTGATAAACTGGGGAGAGAGATGTTGTAGATTTGTTTAACAATAATAACATTTGTATAGCGAAGCGATCCGGATTTTTTCTGTGAGTGCGAGTTCCAGGGGCTACACATTACTAAGAATTTATTACGTTTTCCTGTTGTAGAAGAGGACTCTTTGCGGAATGCCTTTTGCTTTGTTGAAGCTGGTCCTCCTTCCTAAAACATCAGATTGCTATCTTCAACTCTAAATTGAAACGAGAGAGCTTCTTTGGTCTGATTTAAGGAGGAAACAATAAATGCTTGATAATGATAGGATTTGATAATCACAACACAACAAACAACAACAGCAGCTCATGCTGTTTATTTGTTTGTTATTGGAACGCATTAAGGATAGAATAGAGCACAATGTTTTACATCCTTGCTGACACACAATTTCTTTGTGTTTATTTCATGATAAGAAGAAAACTTAAAAGCTCGTCTCCTGTGGAGAAATGAACGTCTTTATCGCCTTTGCTCTGCTCATTTGCAGGCGCAACCCTCATTTAGAGAGAATAAAATCGCACAAAAGAGCAAATATGAGAAAAAACTGTGAACTCGTATCAGAAGATGAGGATCGAGATGTAGACGTATTTTATGTGTAAGCCTATTTGTATGTTTTTATGTGCAGTGATCCGTAATCAAGCTGAATCTCCTTTCCCTCCATTAAAAGACAAATGAATTCAGGATGAGCGTAAAGAAAATCGAGATCAGATTAAAGTGTGTCTATATTATACAACAATAATACAGAGCCGGCATCCATGTTTTAAGCCGCCGAATGCGGTGTGTAATCCAAACACACGTAACAAAGACTCGTTCTAGGCTAGAATTTCTAGCTCTTTGTTTTGTAGAATCCATTCGGACTCAAGGTCCAAGACATCACACTATGCGCCTTTTGTAGGTATTTTTTGCTCTCGCTTGCTCCCATCGCTTTATCTCTCTCATCTTAATGCATTAATCTGTTTTTGAAGCATTGTCTGCAACTGCCTCTGCTGTCACTTTGCAATAATGTCGGCTTGCGTTTTCTGTTCTTAGGTATTTCTGTCTTTATTTGCGTCAATATTCAGCTCTAACAGAATATTATCTTATGTTAGATTCCAGTCAATCCAGCTAGGTGTCTGCCCAACAAACCAATGTAAACTAAGTAATATAAAAAATTGTACAATTCTAGTGTGGATAATTAATATTTGGACTTTAACCATCCATTCCTTCAAAATGTTCCATCAAACTAAAATCAAATCATTTCACACCACTCTTTCAAAATATTTTTTTAAATTTTAGAATAACTTTGATACCGTAATTGTGTTTCTTTTCACAATGCCGTTGCACGTTCAAAGTAGATTTCATTCGCGTTGACGTAATAATGTAATTTTGATTGTGGTGCAACAATATTTTTTCCTTCATTTTTTGCAGATTTCCCTTACCCAATTGCTCGCTCATTTTTACTTCCTTTCCAAAAATTATTTGTGCAGCTAATCGTAAGTTGTACTTTTGAAAGAAAAACGATAAAATGTGGGTGCAAATTGTCACACTTAAGAGTGTAATATATGTAAATAATGAAATGAAACAAAATAATGCTTGGTTTCGTGATTTTTGTAGTCGATTTTTGGAACACCATCAATTAAGTAGATCACTCCGGTGTCCCGGGTCTGAAATTTTGTGTTAAAGCGACAAAATGAATGTGGTTAATTGTTTCTTAAACGCTAAAGCACTTCTAGGGAAATACAACTTTACATGTCCAAGTCATGTTTAAAACTAGTCAAGTCAGTTGTATTTTAAAGATGCCAGTGAAATTTAATTTAATTGTAGGAAGTAGGCATTTTGATTGTTATTTCAGTTCATGTGTGTATTTACATTCATTTTTATTCGAATTTTCGAGTACAACATTTTTATCAAAGACGATCGCCATTTGCTTCACGAGGTCTGCTAATGCTATCATAACACAAATCAGAGAGGTTAGTACATAGGATGTTTCATGTAATTACAGATGTACGCCAGGAGAAGAAAGTAACTTGATTAAAAGTTGTTCCGTAAGACGACGACAGAGAGAGCATCTCATTCACGCTTGTCAGAACGTGGAGAGCCCTGTCCTTAATTGAGTCCTTCGTTATTGTAAGTAAGAAAGGAAGCGAGAGTGATGTGGATGCGATATTACAAAAAGTCCTTCTGCTTTCCCAAAGTGGGTATTCAGGCAAAAAACATCAATAGGTGAAGTAAAGCTTTTTTTGTAAAGTTTTATTTCCTAAGAGAGCTTTTTTATTAAGTACACACGAATTCCAAGCCTTTTAAGTAACTACATTAAAAATTTTGCTACTTACGTTACGTATGTACGTAATGTCTCCATTGTATGTGTGTAGTTCTCAAAAGAGCTCCTGATGTTAAAAGCACGAGTGTTGAGTGCTAAAGTACACTCGTGTAGGCAGACGAGCATCCATCCTCGCAACATAAATATCATATTTTTGATACCTCGAGCAAAAAATATCATGCATTCGTAAGAAAGAGAGAGAGCTCATAATATTTGGACAGGAAGAAAAAATCCATTTAGGAATTTTTGAAAAAATAATGCCGCTTACTACAGTTCCAAGGTGGATTTTTTCTTTTCTACTTGAAGGCAAAAAAGTTACATTAAGTTCGACAAAATAAAATGCTTGATTCGTGCATTTCTTATACAAGTAAAGTAGCGTATAGATATAAATAAAATAACAGGGCTTTAAAACATTTAATTTGAGCTCTGCACATTCTAAACATTTTGATTCTTTTCTCCCGTCTTCATATTTTTTTCAAAAGTAAATCTTTCGTTCTCAATAAACTGCTAATGGCAAAGTGCAGGTTTTATAGGGAAGGTTATGTACACCTTCTGGCGGTGCTTCTGAGTTATTGCTGGAAGGCTAGTAAAACGGAAAAGCATCTAGACATTAATATTTACATTCTTAAATTGAATGAAAATATATTCATATTTTATGCTCATAAGAGCATAGTAAAAAGCAATCATTAAATAACCATTCAGTTTCTCTACACAGGAAATATTTCTGTTTTGTGTATAATAAATATGCACTTATTTTCTTTGATTTAGTTATGGATGTTTTAATTCGACGTAAAAAGCGCACTGGAGAAGAAGACGGAAAAGGAAGGAAAGCGATACTTTGAAAAATTATGAGTTGTTTAGCCAGAAACGACGATGATTTTAAAAGAAGAACTCTGTTTGGTTCCATTTTCCCATTCGAGGCATGGTCATGATTCTCTTTGGAAATAATATATCACAAATAGAACCAGTCAGTACGATTCTAACCAATATACATCAAAATCGGTGGGCGAGAAAGAAAGAAAAAAGATATTGCTTGCTGCCGAAGGAAATGAGCCAGACAAACGTGTGAATGTAATGTCTAAAGCAAAGAGGAAAGGAAAGTCTGAGAAAATTGAAACATTTTTTTTTTGTTTTTTACTGAATCTTTAAAAAAGATGTGATGTGTGTGTCTGTCTGTGTGTTGAAGAAGGAACAAGGAAGTAAATTATGCTTTTAGTTTTTTCTTCTCTCTCGCCAGTTTTGGTAGCAGTTTTGTGAATAAGTGTAAAAAGCTTTTCTCTTTGGTGCTTGCTTTTCATAAGTACGAAGGGGTGGATGGCTGATTCCGTTGATACGATACGATACAAAAAGGCACTGTTACTATCACAGTGTGCTCAGTTCGGAGATGAAGATGACATAGATATGAAAGACGTAAAAAGCTCGGTATTGCTAATGTACTTTATCATCTTGCCAATGACACCGCATTTACAAAACATACATTTATCGGCACAGAAGCCCATGTGATTATGTGGAAAATGCGTCAGACTATTTCAGTGTTTTGTTATGTTGTACTATAATAAAACTCTTCTGCATCTGAAGTGTAAAAGGGAAAAATGAAGAAGTGATGCTTTTAAAAGTGTTAAAAAAGGAATCTTAACAGAAAATGGTGTGGTAACTCTGATATTTCATTCCTTTTCACCGTCCCATCTAAATCATCTCCGCTTTGGTAAATGGGTTGTTGGGTACAAGATATTAGTAGAATGCGTCCAATAATACATGTACAAATAATATCCTGCATTGCATTACTTCACTGCACTACTGGCGGTATGAAATAAATGGAGTGAATTAAAATTGAGGATAAAAACGTATCAGTTTTTTATTAAAAGGTTTTTTTTCTTCTTCCCTTTTTCAACACCCTGCCGTTTCATTTCATGTCATGCCTGCCCACTTACTTAAGGGCGCTAATGCACTTAAGGATGTTATAGAAAAAAATTAGGAAAAGAAAAAAGCCGTGTCTTGTTTGTAAAAATAGAAAAGGCATGAACGTAAGCCCATTGTGCTTTGCTGTGTATGATGATGATGTTCTTTGTTCCAATCACGTCTCTTCTCAATGAAACTGAACTTTGGTGCTATACCATATCAGTGATACTTCATTTCATAGATATGCAGCGACAAAGAGAGATAACTACTTATAACAATATTTAGGAAAGAGTTAGGAATAGGATGAGAGATGAGTTAACACGTGTTAGGAGATTTTAAGGGGCAAGTGGCTACAACACAGTATAAATGAAATTAAATTAAAAGTACATTCGTCATCAGCAAAGTGTGAAAAGTCTTCCGGGATTTTTTTAAACGAGTAGATCGGGTTTTTATTTTAGTGAAATCTGGTAATAAATGAGACGCGGCCCACGAAATTGAAGAAAATCACGAAGACGTCAAAAGTTCATTACGCATTACGATTTTTTATCTCCAATTCAAAAACGCCGACCTACGATAACGTCTAATTTGGCGCTTATGATTATGGCTTTTCACGTATCTATCACGAAGACATTTTTACGTCTTCTTGAGTAAATTCAAGGATTTGTGTTAAAATTATTTGGTCTCAAAACTCAGGACGTATCCTAAATTAGAGGTTATTGCAAACAATCTTTCATTCAACTGCATCAAAGTGTTTCGATTTCGTTCATCTGTAATCTAATTATAACCCGAACTAAAAAAATCTACATGCGTCAGAGTGAGATGTTTTGACTGGCGGGACATTCTTTGACATTTTCATAACGTCACACGACACGGCATTTTTTGTGCATTCAGTTGAGATGGAAAGTCTACCCAGAGCAGACCAAAGAACCGCAGGCCGCAAACAAATCACTTGTTATGTAGCCAGTCTGTATGTATGAACGGATCAAAAAGAGAGTTGTCACATTTGACACCAAATAAACCATATTTCCGATAATTTATTGAATTGAAGCATTGTCCATGCGCTCTGCTGGAAGTGGACTATTTTTGGAGAAAAAAAGATTGAGAGATGTGATGTGCGTAAACAATCCACGTCATCCTCATAAACATCATGTCGGCGATGTATAGAAATCAATCGAATCCTTGTACACACACTCGATATGATAACATTTACAAGTGTGACGGCGCTTTTGATCTTCCGATACTCAATACAGATAAAGTCGGTTTTTTATCTTGAATAATTCAAATTTGAATCCTGTATTCCCCCGTAATTTAAAAAAGAGAACAAACGTAAACGTTTGGTAACAAAGAAATTGGAAAACGACCGTTTTTAACTTTGGATAATCTGAACTGTTCAAACTTCTTTAGAGTTTACATGAAGAATCTGCGGCGTGAAAATCGACAAACTGTAAAATTATCGATAAAAATGTTTTTACCAATTATTCTTGCATCGCTTGCATATTTGGTGATTTAAATAAGGACAAATTACGTACAAAAATTAATCCACTCTAAGATAAACAAAAAAGACGGAAAAGACAATCATGATGATATCAAATAATATGATGATTCACAATTCAAAGAAAACCAAACCGTCTACTTTTTCACCACTGGTAGGGAAAGGAGAAAAATATTACTCGCCATCACCATAATATCGTAGTAGTATTATGTACATGATATAATCATGATGATCATTTCTGGTTCACTCACTCAACCCAGTGCAAGTTGCAACAAGAGAAAACTATGAGTAAAAACAACTGAACACTGCCACTTCCCTTTTTCCTTGAAGTTGAGTTCATTCTCCATAAAAGAGAAGGAAGAGGAGGAAAATGTCACTTATCAAAATTAAATTCTTGTGAATGGAAACAGCCAGAGGCTTACTTTTCCAAGTTTGTTGTCACTTGCTTTTTGTCTCCAACTTCCTGTGTAACCAGTAACAAGTAGCAAAGCAAAGGACATTGTACATCCTTGTCCCCATTTGAAAGTTGGGGTTGTCAGCGTCAGCAGACGCAAATAACATGAAGTGAAATAAAATGAAGTAGACGAGATGCAGATAAAAGACTGCCAACGGTTTCTGCAACGTATCATATCATCATCATCATCACCATCCAATATCGTAATTGTGTTAACAAGTTCAAGGCAGTCATATTTACTCTTTCTCACTAAAGCTTTCTTATAAGTTATAGCTTATATCCTCCTATCATCATTCATTATTTTTATTTTTATTACAAATTGTGCATAATGTGATACTGGTATGTAACGATATGCAGTTTAGTTGATGGATGAAAAGCGACAACGTTCAATTCCAGAATTTTTCTTCAACAAGACCGGACTTTTACTGACTTTGAATATATTATCTGGATGTTCTCAGTCTTGCATCTACCGAACACCGACCTTCCAACAACAGATTTATAAAATTTATTTTTGTAAATTAGAAGAGTCGAGCTTGAGAGTGAGCGAGTCGAGGAAGAGAAAAAAGGGAGAAAATGGGGATTTGCTAAAAGACAGTCAACAACACTTTTCTGCTGGCCAGGCAGACCAAAACGAAATCATATAAAATGAATGGATGTGTACGAGTAATACGCGTACGCATTTTGTATACATTTTCGTAAAGTGGCAAGTACGACGATGCACACACACACTTTACAAGTTTACGAGGAGAAATCCATTAGCGATGATTGCATTGTTGCAACAAGTTGGATTTGCTTCCTTATCGGTGTTTTCTGTATACCAGCCTGCAACTTACATCCTACAATAAATAACTTTCTTCCATCATATTATATAACTTTATATGCATTAGATTTAGGTTTTTGAAATACGTACGTTAGCTAGGGAGATTCTGCATCCATCCATTCATTTCATTCATTCACTCACTCACTCTCACTCTGGCCAAGTTTCTTATACAGTGTAATATCTATCTTGTTTGTCCCTCTGCTTTCACATTTCACTTTGCTCTGCTTTATACTTGAAAACTGATGAAATGCTCAAGGGAGTGTGAGACTCTCTCTTCTGTGCAATTTTCCGGGCTAAATCCACGCTCCATTTGTATATTACTATTCCATGGAAAAAAGGAAGGTGATTTGCTCATTCCTGGCTGCTTCCAACTTATTTATTATATAATGCAATGAAAGACGTCCTCCAGCAAAGTTTTTGCCTCGACCAAGCAGAAAAAACCGGTATGGATGTAATATACTTAAAAACGTTTATCGACCCATAATCACCACCGCCATTGACGCGACGTGGTGTGTCTTCAGCGAAGCATGCATTCAGTGGTTAATGCACATTTTCGAAGTAAAAAAGAGTTCTCTACTGACAAAAACAAGCAACACCAAGAGAAGTGCACCAGGAATGAATAACCGTTCTGGTATCTTTTGTCTATATCTCCCAGAGTTGGTGTGGGGAAGGTTAGTTTTATCATATCAACCAAGTTTTAATGACCACAGACAGCAAGACGAAAAATTCTTATAATGAGTATGCTTAAAGCAGCCACAAACACCAAATAATAATTATAAAGCCTTTCGTATACAAAGTCTGGTTTAGAGTTATAGTCTGAGGAAATTAATTAATTTTTAATGAGCCAGCTGGTATCCACTCCTGGCATCTACCTCTCCCTCTTACCCGGCAACTTTACTAACAAGTAACAAAAGCAAATTCCTCCTCCTGGCTGCAGTGCATACTTTTATTATCTTCTGGACATGATAACTTTGATGAAGATGGTAAAGTGAAGTTACTTAATCTTTATGAAGGATGATGTGGAGGAATGCATCCCAACGGCGGTATAACACAAACTTTTTGCTTAACTTTTTCCAACTGGTTTCAGCATCATCGTGAGTGTTTAGTCTATCAATCAGTCTGTACCAATTTACTAAAGTTACTGAAAAAACAGCAAATAAATGATGCCGTTCAGACAATACTTTGATAACAAAACGAAAAACTTCCATACATTTTCGGCAATTTTTAGTGTGGCCTTATCTAAGTTGATCGACCGGAAATGGTAACCTGATAAAAGTAGGGATTTTTATTTTTTGCTTCGAGATGAATAAAAGTTACACAATTGAGAAAGCAAAAAGCGAAAAACTTAATTTAATCAAATCAGAAAAGTACTAGTAGAAAGCATTTTGAAATTGCAACCGTAAAAAGTTTTCTTTCCAAATTATGTTGTGTAAGACGTCATGTTAGATAGTTAGCAGCTCTTATAAAACATACAAAGATTTTTAAAATCAAATTCGAGATATGTATCAGATTTAGTTCAGGCTAAATAAAATAAGCGAAATGAAAAGTATAGCACTAAAAAGTTTCCCGGAGTCAAAAGTCATGGAAGAAAGCACTGAATCCTTTTTGATTACTTATTGCATGTGTAAGAGTTAACGTCTGTGTGAGTCCGTGCCTTTTTATTACGATTATGACGGTTTCATGGTATACGATGTAAGTTATGTTGCTCTATGTGTGATTATGTAGGTATTACAACTGAGGGAAATTAATCATAGCCAGGAAACCATTTATTACACATAAAATCCACATACACGCAATCTTTTTACCGCAATTTTGGTACGAGTCAGGAACAAGAGCACAAGCATAAAGCAGGCATGTCGCAACAACCAGAAGAGGCGAGCTTTCTCAACTTCTTGGACGACATGCGTCCGTAGTCCATCCATTCATTCTTTTCTCACTTGGGCATGTTGCATTCTCTGGTGTTTGTTCCACGTTGACAAGATAAATTGGAATGGGGTAAGTTGTCCAAGATTTTCTTTAAATCCACGGACTTGACTTTGGCTGTAGCTCAGCTCAGCTAAGTCTCTTGAGTGAGTGCATGAACACAGTCTAGCAAAGGCAAAGAAGAGGATTTTTCTCGCACTATCCTCCGCTCTGCCAGTCCCATTATTTCTCTCCTTTTTCGCTTATTTGCTCACTCCTTTTGCAACTTACTCTTTTATTTCTGCTACAAACCAAAGAAAGTGATGCCAGCGAGAAGCTAACACAAAAGTGATGCATCATGACTCAAAACATTTGTCATAGTGCCTCCTCCTGCCTCCAATATTTTTTATTTCCCGTCTGTGTCGTCACCATTGCCCCGTTCCCTTTTTATTCTGACTTTTCATATCGATCAGAGATGAAGTATATACAAACCGAATCTGACATAGAGGGAAGGGATAGCTCAAAGAAAGAAAGATTTTTTGTTTATTTAAATATACCAAGTTCAAATTTAAAAAATGTATTTACAATTAAAATATAAAATACAGATACGTATTTGTTAACCTGAACCTAATTTTAAAATGCAATTCAAACTTCGGTTAATTTTTATCCGATGGATCCAGACGTAATCTTTAAAAACTGTTGAATATAAATTTTCATTGGTCCAGCACTCCAGCTTCGGATCCGGGTAATACATTAAAAGACAAGTACTTTAAATTTTAGTGAATACATAGAAAAGTAAGTTTGCATTTTGCTCAACTATTACGTATTTCTGATTGATGTTAATATAAAAGAATTTCTTTTACTTTTTAGCCTATTGAGAGGAAGAGTGAAGTAAAGAAAAAGCGAAACATCTCGGCTCATTCGTTCGTAAAAATATTATTTGGTAGTAGTATTTAGATAATGCATATATGATACAATGGAGGAACAGAAGCGGGCCAGAAGAGCGAGTTTACGTTTACATTACAGCACTGTTTCCTATCGCCAATTGTGCACATAGTACACAAAGCGAAACTTGGAGAGCTAAAGCAAGAAGAAAAAAGAAGAAGCCGAACGAGCGAGCAAGCAAAGGAAGGCTTCCACATGCACATAACATGAACTCTAAAACTATGAACACACACGGGTACGACATAAGAAACTGTTGTAGGACATTGTCTCATGCATTTCAAGATAGCGTACACGGAGGAGCTGGTGATACTGGGAGTTTACCAAGGCGGACAGCCTTCCTTCCCTTTTTGAATATATAAATTGTTTTTCACAAAAGGGAAACCACATCGAGGCGGAGTCTGGTTCCAAATTCGACGCTCCATTCGAGACCCGACTGACGATTAGAGGTGACTCGACCTCGTAGTCAAACCAGCCATGCGTTCTCATACTCACTCTTCTTCGCTCCCTTCTTCTCGCCTTACTCTGCTTTCAGAGCTTCTCATTCTCATACCCGTTTACTAACTCGCGAGAGCAAGACTTCTAAGCAAGTTCTAACAAACAAACGTCTTCTCTCACTCACTCTCCTAAACTAACACACAAACGGCAAACCAACTAAGCCACCACCAATATAAATCTCTGATGCTATTCTCTTCACTGTGCTTTGTTGCGCTACTATTTTATTATTATGATCAGCAAGTGTATGTACGTAACGTGTGAATGAATGGATGCACAAAGAAAGTTACGTTGCGTTGCATCATCATATCAGAGGCGCATTAGTGGACACGGGGATATAAGGATAAGATAGAGATGCAAGAGCCTGTTAGGTTATAATTGCTGGTTGCAGTGAACAGCGTTAGTTTTGCAACCAGAGTCAATTCTCCAGGGTTATGCCACTGCACTGTGATCCATGTGCGTTACTTATTAAAAATGGTTTGCAAATATCTGGAATCTGCCATCTACGTATTTTCTTACTGCTCTTTTGCCGTCTTCTTTTCTCATTACTTCAACTAGTCACGGTGGGGAGTTTGAGCAGATTAGATGCGATGTGTAAAGGAAAATACTTCCCTGATTACAAAGAGAGTCCCTGAATTGAAAATAGATTCATTGTCAAAATAGAAACGGGAAGATCCGGAGAGTATGGATTTTTGCTATTTTATAAGGCTTAGAAAATTCAAATTCGTACATGCATAAGTGTATTATTATAAATAGACAGACACACATAATGTGTCAAAGTGACATGTGTGTTTCTCTGCGAATTCATATGTTTTATGCAAATCAGCTTTTCTTGCTTGTCCCCACTCTCGCTCGCTCGCTCCGCTCGAAGTTTTGTTTTCCTAGAAAGATAAAGACTTACTTCTTTCATCTCGTTCCCTTCTTCGCTTTAAGTACAATGGACAGTGTTCAAGAAGTAGAGGCTTTTATGTCAAATAATAATGTCTTTCTTCTTTAGCTTCTTTCTTTTCCTTCTATCCAGTTGAGTCGCCGACAACGATGACAATAATGATGTCGACCAACTTGTGCCTCTGGAAATAATGATATTCGAATGGATATTCGAGAAAAACATTCATATAGATTCCAATTTACCAAGATATTAACATCGGGATTTTTAACTTTAATTTTTGGAACCTTCAGGTAAAGAAATGAAGGTTTACATGAATAGTGTACAATGTTACACTAATAATGAAAGAAAATGAGTTACTTGCACGACGACGAAAGAATTAGTTACGGAAAATTGAATAAAATAAACGCAAGATATATTGCCACTGTCAGTGTAATGATAGAAGATTGTTTTCCGGTTACTTTTTTAAAATAAACGAAATCTGATTCATCTTCATCATCATATAGCATAAGTATGTCCAAATCATAATTCATATTGGATGCATTAGTCAATATTTGACTTCTCTCGTCAGTACTGCAAAATGTTATGTTCTACAAGTGCCCCAGATAAAATGGAACAATAAATGCAAGCATACAAACAAATCTTGTTTTACTAGATAATTTTCTGCCTAAGAGTTTCCAATCAAGCATGCCTAATCCAATGACTAAGAAAAGAATAAATCCATTGTAAAGCTGCAAGTATACTATAATACTGCTATTTGTGATTAATATGCAAATAAAAAAGTTTTTCAACAGATGAAAAAAGTTTACCTGTCCGTCCATGTGAAAAAATGCTTGTTTTCAATTCATAGTAAAAATGCAAAAAAAAAATCGAGTACGTGCTTCAGATGAGGTAGGGCTAGGACTACGGACTGGTTACTAGATTTATTGTGTTTTGTTGTGCTTTAGTTTTGTGACTTTGCGTCTCTGATGTAGGGCCAGGCTGATTCAGTTCAGTTCATTGGATACCAGAACAACATTTGCCGTATAAAACAAACAGACGAAGCTGATGTTCGCAATATTATGTTCTACACCACTTCTAAAACCTTTGTTATGTACATATTTCTGTGTTATTTTCATACTCTGCGTTTGTTTTGTCCACTCATTCATTATAGAGTAATAATGTGGACACACTACAATAACGGCAGGCATCAGGCACTTTTTTATGAAGTTTAGTTTGGTTATAGTTAGCACAATAACAAAGTAAAGGCTTATATTGGATGGAACAAAACACAACAGAGCACAAGAAGTCCAAGTTTTCGAACGAACAATATGTGGTATATGTAAAAGTGAAGGAAAACAGGCAGAACTGAAACAGTGGTTTTAGTTCAGTTCAGGCAAGCAAACATCGTCAGAAAAAAGATGATGATGATATAAACGTAACGTGGTAGTTGTTGCGAGTGGTGCGGTGGTAGTAGCGCTTTGCCTAGCCTTTGCTCACGTTTGTACAACTTACAACATCATATTACTCAACTTGGTAACTCAGCATCAGCTCATTCGCTTACTTCAGTTCAGTTTGGCTCAGCCTTGCCTTTTTTCTGTAGAGCAGTTTCAACTGAGCAAAGCTGAAGAGAGGAGAATGTGGGTAGGATGAAACAGAAAGAGGAGAGAGACATGCGGCAATGCAATGCAATGGCAATATGTTCGCTATATCTGCGCTCTTCTAACTTTGCCTCATTTCAGTCGGTTATAGAAGAGAAGTTTCTGTGAGGAGACTAAAATTGTATACATTTGGTGAGCGAGGCATCAAACGGCAGTAGTGAGTGTTCCTTTACTGGCTCTTTCTCCTTCCCTGTGTCTCTCTCGAAACTCTCGCAGTCACTCTCGACAAACGAGTGCAGTACACTTGGAAGTATCCCTTCGTGCAACATTCAGCTGACATCAGTCAGTACTTGGCTTACCGTCATCACCATCACCCTTCGTCGAACTAGTAAGCAGAGAAAAGTGGCAGTATTTACTTACCTGTGTGCCTGCCTGGACACACAAACACGGCTTTGTGAAAGAAAGACGAGGCAACGTGCTTACCTTTCTTAACGACTTTCCTTTCTCTCATTCAGTAGAACAGGAAGAAAATCTTTCGCCAATTTGCAAATTAAAGCACTTGACTTAACAAGACTCTCATTGAGCAGAAGAAATTTTTTCCCTTTTAGCTTCGCTAATTGACTGACATATATTTGATATCTGAGAAAGCATTTATTATCTAGCACCGTGTCATTCATTAGCGGTTACTGTTACTACTTCACAATAGAAGTCGAGCTCAGTTTTGCTTAGAGCGTGGAAAACTCTTACAAAGTAGAAAAGCAGCAGCAACTTTTGTCTTTTCGATATCAGAATTTCTTCAGTGTTGGTTGTTTGTGTGCAGCAAAATAACTGACAAGACTATTAACAGATAAAGGGAGTTGAAGAAAACAGGATTTTTTCCCTTTCCTCTGAAACCGAATCAAAGGAAATCACCAGAAAAGAAAACCTGGCCTGGTTAACTCGTTCTGTTCCTGCCGGTTGGTTATCTATATTATGCAAGCATCTGCAGCAGCAGCAGCAGCAGGAGAAAAATCTTGTTTAGAACTGTTTCGAATCCGATTCCAATACGTCCTCTTTGTGGTCAAGTTGATAATGATAACATTAGTGTGGAAGTCTTAGCCCTAATTCTCCAGTCCTAGAAAATTGTCAATCAGAGATTCTGATGTTGAAACCGCGACCAGTGTGACACTGAGAGTAGTAAGCAGCAAGAGTGAATGGGTAAAGTGAAAACGACAGTGCTCTTCTGATCTGAGGAAGTTTTTAGTAGGTAGATAGAAGCCAATTAACTGATAAGTAGATTTGAAGACTGCCAGTGTCCTGGATTAAATTGCTCCACTCGAGTATTGAGAAAGGAGACAGTTGAGTTGGAGCTACCTAAATAAAGTTGAATGTGCATGAGAATACTATCTTTGGGCAAGTGTGCACGTACAACGAAATATACAGCGTTCTTATCAACAAAAGGTCCCACATAATTACTGTTGACCCCTGAAAGATCTTCGCTCTTCATTTCTTTCATTGAAAAAAATATATATAGCCCACGACACACCAAGATTATTATTACTATTTCGTCTCCTGATAAGCCTGTCCATCTCAACTTGCACACGTTTGCATCTTTTTTCTACCTCTTCCTTCAAATCTCAAGATCCTAAAGATTTAATGTGCAAACAAGAATGTTTTACTTTGCACATGCGAATTAAAAAGAGAAACATTTCAGTAATATAATAACAATAATCTCGGAGAATTTAGTGTTAATGACAATAAATTCTTTTTAATGTACATTTTGAAGAGATCGACGTGACGTGACAAAGTTGACAATTTTACCATTTTGTCGTCAGACGTCCGTCGTCGTGTCAGCTATCAATATCGAATTTTACTTTTGCTTTGGGTTCTCTCGTTGGTGGTTTCGTTTATCACAGTGATTTTTATGACTCGTGAATTAATGTTGATAATAAATAAATAAATAATATCACGCGCGGATAAATGCATGACCACATGAATGCAGTTACTTGTACGTGTGGATGTCTGGGTGCATTTGTAAAAATAAAACGAAGTGAAAAACTGAAGCTGATAAAAAAAGACTAAAGACGATAATAAAAAATTTGAGACATTTACTACAAGTGGCAAAAGAAGGATGATCGTGATGATAAGTGTGTAGTAATGAGGCGAATTATCACTTATCACCTCTTCTGCTGATTTCTTCCCCTGATGACACCACAATCCTTAAAGTTGCAAGGTTAACTTGAGGCGACTTCCACTTCAACTTCGACAGCTCCTAACTTAACCTGACTGAAGAGCAGCAAGTAAAGTAAGTTAGAAAACTTCATGCATGCGACCAAAAAACGTTATTACATTTTTAATTTCTTTGCTGTCCTCTTTCTTTATCTTGCGCATGATTCAACAAGCTTTTTTTCTATATAAAGATTTTTAGTGTGTTTAAAATACAAAGTATGCAAGTTAAGTGGCATTAAAATGGCAACATAAAAGACTTACTTATTCTGGGCTAGAAGCACAAGTCACATTTTAAGTACCGTGCTTCTTGAAACTTGACACGGGTTCGCAACAGCATAGCAGCACACGAACCAAAAAGAGTAGGTAATAAACGTGTGGAATAATTATATGCGCGAAAAAGTGGAAAGATCGTAAATTTCTGTTGGAATGCAGAAAAAACGTGCTCGGTGTTGTTTATAATTATAATAAAAAATATAACAGCTTGCACAAACCGAACCTTTCTAATAATGACCGGGCCAGTTATAAACGTCGTGTATAAAAGTATACAGAAAAATTAATTTTCTGTTGTATACTCTGTACGTCGCTAATTTTGTATGTATCCAAATTCGATGGATTTGAGCTGTAAGATGCTATTTAAATAGTCAACGATGTACAATTTTAAGAATTCAAAATTAACAAGTAAGAGAAAGTTCGAATTAAACCAAACCGTTTGATTCAAACGTCAAGGAATTTGGTATGTTCTTTGAGCTCCGTGACAAATGCAATACGATTGTACGTCATATCTCTTCTGGGGCATATTGAACGCACAAAAGCTTCCCCATCTTATCACTTGCTCTTGAGCTGCACTTGAGCAGAGCAGTCACACTTCTTCAGCTCCTGTTGGCTGAAGAAGCCCCTGTCACTCAATAAAGTTCTCGCTTATATCCGTTATAGTAATTTACAAGTTTTGTTTGTTATTTTGTTATACATAAGGACAAGTATATATGTTCTATATTATATCACAAAACTTATTCTGTTTGGGATTTTTCAGCATTTATAAGCTGAATTGGGAGCAGATTCTTGGAAATGCTATACAATACTTTTCTTATGATGTTATTCTGTGGACAAAAAAATAATTGAATTAATTTTTTATAAGATATTTGTACATAAATTTATATATAGAAGGCCCACCGCCTTGCTTTTAGGTTATATGCAGAGTCGTTGAAGTTAGGCCAACGTATAACTTTTAAGTATGTATGTATATATTGTTTCGTTGATTTGACTATGAGTAATCATTAACCACGTAAGGATTATTTGATCATTTTAGTAATCAGATGCAAGAAAATTTAGTATCAACAGAAGCGCCAACTTATTCATTATGCAGCACTCACTCTGAATGTTAATAATGTTTTGATTATTAATTGAAAACGAGCGCTATGGCTTGGCTTGAGTTTACTTCATTAGAAGAAATTAAGGAAATAATTCCAATTTTTGTTACCACTGCTGAAATATTATTATTACGAGGATTATCATCACCGCATCACATCACACACAACAACTACTAATAATAACAAATAAGTAACAACTGGCCTGCTTCAATCATGAGATCGGATTTTCATAAGGAAAAAAATCTAGTAAAATTTATCATTATTAAGCAGAAATTTACAATATGATTATCTTATTTATGTACATACATTCGGAGATAATGATGGGATGCATAAATGTTGATCTGATTGTACTGTGCGAGTTCAATTAATTACGTCAGGGAGTCACAATGTACCTAATTTGTTCTCCATCTCTACTCAATATTTTTTTATCGGCAAGCAAGGCAAAGTTCGCTTCTCACTTATCGAAATCAGCAGAATTGTTGTCCGTTTGTTTTGTTTCTTCTTTCTTTCTCTAACTTCAATTATTCTGTGGCCTCGATTTTCCAATGATATTTGAAATAATAAATGATATTGTATTAGCATTATCGACAAAGTAAAGTTCTCAAGCAAAGACACACGACGGTAGTTGGTAGCGGACCACATAATAAATCATCATCACTCACCACGAATCTTTCGTGAAAAGCAGCTAGACAAATAAAAATTATTCTGGCTAATTTTCAAGGAGAGCATCTCAAACTCTAACTTGCTCGCTCAACCAAGATATATTGCCTTCGCTCTTAACTTATTTCGGCTTACTTTTATTTAGCATGACATAATGTACTTTAATACGTGCACGCTTATAATTTATCTTTTAATACTTGTTTCGTTTGAAGCTCCTGATTTGACAAGAGAGAAGAAAGAATGTGCTTCTTATTCTTGATCATTGTTTCTTTTTACAATTTCAGACTACGCCAAGAAAGAGACAAAGAGAGCCCAACTCAACCCTACAGGATATTTTTACGGCATTCTCAAATACAAAACCAGCGCCGACGGATGCCTTATTTTATTATTGTGGACAGAGAGAAAATAAATCTTCGGAGATACATTGTAAATTATTCTATGCGCTGAAACAGAAGTCAGTTGGGATTTGATAAGAAAAAAACTGCATCCTTTTTTATCCTATCGTAGGAGAATAAGTAATTGCTGAAACCTCTCCCTGATTATCAATCATCTCCATCTCAATCTTTTGTGTGACCGGCTGCTAGTGCTGGCTACTTTCTTGTCTGCACAAATGTTTCACTAATAAAATAAAATTATACAGCGATGGTGAAGATTTGTTCTACTAACGTAACGTACGTACCCTGTAATTTTCATTAAGTTTAAAAACAAAAGTTTCCCCATATCAAACACAATCGGTATTTTTTCAAATTTAGAACTCTTGTGTTGAATTAGTGAATTTCTGTAGATCGAATTAAATTCTGAGTGAACAGGAAAACTTTTGCTTAACCTGACTATTTACATAACATTCACATACACATGCACACGTTCCAATTACATTACTGTTACAATTTGAATTGGTCAGTGCCGTTTGTAGTGTTACTATTCACTTCTGAAACTGAATTAAATTCACTGTAATTGCAATAAAACAGTATAAAAGTACCTACGTGATTCACAGACACACCAGCAGACACAGCCGTAATTGCATTTAACGGATTTTTGTGTATTTTTTCTTCTTGGCTCCGTTTTAAGGGAGGCAAGAGAAAAATCCTAGAATAAAAAACATTTTCAACACTACTTGAAACAAAAGGTTTTTACCAGAAACCCTTTGTTTTCACAACGCCGGAAAAATAGCTACCAAACTGTTGTTCGAATCCTTTGTCAACATTTCCCCCTCAAAGGCCGACGACATGTCAGACCTGCCGCAAAGTAAGTCTCTATTTTACTTATATCTAATATAATCTACATAAAAAGTTTAATATGGTAATTTTTAGGAAATTTTATTATCATTACGGTATTTAACCAGCATGTTATTGCAAATGAATTAGACTAATTATATCATCACACAATCAGCGATGAGCTTTAATGTTTAATGATGCTTTGATTTAATAATGATATGATGATTAAAGAACTTTACGGTTGGTCAAACATTTCACTTATGCAAGTAATTAGTTAAAACATTTCTTAATTAACTGCACAATCTTCTCACAAAGATCTTATTTTGATTGGTTTCATTCGTCTTTGATTAAAACAAAAAAGATCTTTGATAGACGCCGATTTTGAAATTGCAGAATGGTAAAATGAACTAAGTTACTCAAATTGATGTTGTTGTTATATATTCGAACCATCTTGCACTATTTTTAGTATTTATTTTCTTTTCTTATTTGTTACCTGTCAGTCAAAGAGTTGATTATCAAAGAAGGAAAAGGTAACGAACTTTTCTGGTCGTGATCATCGGGAAAACACTGAATTTGCATCATCACCTTCACAAGTTATGAATACTAAGTAAAATCCCTCTCTGCTACATACCTTTCTAATAATCTGGAGCATCATTATTTTAATCATCATCATCACTCAACTTTATTCCTTATCATCACGATGAAAATTAATCTCATTGCTCATTATTATCTACCTGGCAAATTAAAGTATTTAACTCCATTAACCAAGTAGATCATTGGCTGTCAGTCAGCAAGCGGAAGTCTTAAACGAATAATTATTAACATAATAAATTAAAATACGTGTACACGTGTAACACAAAACACAATTATCTGTCAGTGGAAAATGAAAAGGTTACTTACATACGTGCAATGGATCTGGTAGAGACAGATATGAACTTGAGATACCGCTAAAATGAAGCCATTAAACTTAATTAACTATAGACAAGATCTTTCAATGGGATTTTGCCATTAGTGCGACGGCTACCCATGCACAAATCTTATGCATGCATCAACAATCGGACAATGTGTGGCAGTTCTCATTTTTATTAAAAATGCCAACTGAGAAATGAGTAAATTGCCTTCGTGAGCTCTTTCCACTTGCATAGGTCAGGTCCACAAAAATGCAGTTATTGAATCGCACTACTTCACTTCATACAATGGAAAAAGATTGGAATAGCGTCAACCAAGATCAGCCAAGCAATTAGTGGAATAAAAGTAATGACTATGAAAGCATGTAAAACACGAGAGGTTTAAGTTTGAGTGAAATAAAAGATGTGCCCACACAATTTTGACCACATCGCGTTAAAGTTGTGGCAGTCAGTGCACCTTAAGAGAATTAACGAAAAAATGTTAAGAATTAATGGATGATAGGGTTATTTTACAATATTGAAGTTTACATTATTATTATTACTGCTGAACGTTTCTAATTTAGTATGTGTGGAGAGTAGAATTATATGGCTCAGAGAACAAGTGCGAAACCCTACCACCAACACCATCCAACGACGACAGGCAGGCAGGCAAGCAGGCTGGCCAGCAGCGAACTAAGCTTGATGTTTAAAAAATGCTTCAATTTATTATGCTGATGTGCACATCCTTTACAATGGACATTAATATGGGGATGTATATTACGATCAAAAAGCAGGATTCTTCTTTACAGAGATAGATGAATTGCAAGCAAACATTTTTTGCCATATGCGTTTTGTATTCATGAGAATGAGTGTAATGAGAATGGTACAAATAAGTTTATGGGTTCAGTTTACTACGTGCGTGCATATATTTTCGCAATCAATTGCAAATTTCCAAGGTAGAGGAGAAAGAAACGGGAAATGTTTCTTACTTATTATGTATTATTGAGTGTTGATTTTTTCCATCTTTTATTAGAAAATCGGCAGGAAAAAATCGAGATCCTCCATTAATATGCAGCCGGCAGCGTTATCAGCAGAGGATGATAAAATGATATAAATATATTTTTTTCTTAGTCAGTAAAAAAACATTCCAACAAGAAAACAGATACATGTCCGCTGTTAATGTTTTGAAAAAATATCAATTTTTTCTAGTAAAAATCTATTTTTATCTAAAAATTCTTATTTAGTATGCTCAAGTGGTAACAAAACCAATGTGGAAAATGTTTGACATTGCATCAGGTACATGTAAAATGTTTACCACTTTTATAATAGTTTAGTTACCTACGTGGATTTGGATTATGTTACGTTCTCTCTGAGGTATTCATTCGTGCATGTCCGCACCTTTCCTGGCGTTTTTCTGATTGTGCTAACGGAAAAACGAAAAAGAGGAAAGAATTTTTTTCGTACAAATGGCAAAACAAAATTACTTAGTATTCACAAAGATAACTCGACAACTGACAACTGAAAAAATGGATAAATAGAGAACATGTGAAAGTACATCTTCATTTTTACACTTGTTTCCCAGTGTCTGGATGAAAAATTGGTTTATACACTCGTCCGTCCATTCTGTTTTATCAGTTTCCTAATGGAAAAATTACAAATGCTTAATTAGAAAATTGTAATGAATAGAGCTTCTGATTGTACGCAATCACCTTTTCGCGACGTGCAAAAAATTTGCGATTGCGAATGAATTGTGACTGACTGATAGGTGAGCTATGTACAATCAAGATTTTTTTTGCAGTTTTGTATGCTACTTTTGTATGAAGTGGATCAAAGCTGTTTCCTTTCAGAATCATTTCATTGTTGTTTGAGGAATTTATGTGATTCGAAAGGAGGAGACAAGCATTTCATCCATCCTTTTCACACCACCTTTAAGTAGTGTAATGTAATGTGATTCATTTGGGTGAGAAAGAGAGAAAAATAAAGAAAAAAATCATGTAGCGTTTACTTAAAGGCGAGTTAACAACATTACACAATAGCTAGAAACAAGTTCACAATAACTTTTTCACCCACAAACTAACCGCAAATTACATTAGAATATATAATTATATCATCTCATCAAATATCAACACGTATTTAAGTAATATTCCACTTGTGTGTGCAGTTAGCATTTTTTCGCGAATTGGCAATGTGATGATTCAACTGTGCAAATTTCCGCTGATATTAGCTCATTTTATTCTACACAAAGGCTAATTAACATTTTTAGCATTTGGAAGAAAAAACCTGCTGGGGTAGGATCAGGATCGGAAGTAGTGAAGCGATGATAAATGTGATTTATGCAGCTTTAAGTAGAAGACGGGCAAGGTTAGGTAAACATCTTCGATGGAACCCATGTACTTTTTTGCTTGATAAAAATGCTTAATTGTCAGATATAGGAGCATATAACTAGCTACTTATAACTTATAAGTTATAGGTTTACTGTACATAATAGATAGGGAGAGCAAAAGTACGTCTCAGCTGGTTAACCAGCGAATGAATAAAAAATGAATAAAAATGTAGTTCACACTTGCGTATGTTTTGGAGGTTGGAATGTACGTGTTTTTATTTGTGTCTACATTACACATTTTGTGCTTCGGGTTCATAATGAGCTCCCTTAATTGCTTATTTACACAAAAAAGAGTTGTTACGGCAAGCGACTGGCTTGAGCTTCACTGAGTTGAAAGAGTTTCGGTTGTTTTTTCTGTTCTTCTTCAGCGGTTCAGCAGCCGCTCTCCCTCCCTTCGAACGAAGTGGAGCACTCGCTCAAATTTACCACATCACCACTCCAAGATACCGTGAGAGTTTTCTGTTGTAGTTTTTGATTTGACCGGAAAATAATGTTTTCCGGTTGTCAATCATGATTTCTTAAAGAGGGTACCTGCTCGATTCCTCCTTCATCTTGACTTGCTTGACCATTGTTGACTAAACCCCAATATTTATCATGTTGCTGCTCTTCTCTCTAATCATCAAATGAAAATTCCCTTTGCGTATCATCACTCTCTTCATCACGAAGGCAGGGTGGTGATTTATTGCGGCAACCGTAATTAGGCGGACTATTTTGTTTCTTTAAGTGCAGTCGTAATCAGAAGTGGCTTCTGTGCGCATAATTTTGCACATTGTAAATGTAAAGTAACGAAGGGAAAGAATGTCAGAAAAATTATGATGGGTAACGAGAATTGTTTTTTCGTTATTGGCTCATATTAGTACACTACTGAGCTGCGTGCGCACAGGGTGAGCTAATCTAAGAATCCGCCTTCATGTTTCTAACTACATATTTCATTTTATCAGCTTCTCCATTGCAGCGCGGCGGATGATTCATGCAGAAAGTGATTGTCGATTCTTCCTAATGATCTTAATAATTTCACACAATTACGCTTTCTCATTATCTACCCTGTAATTAAATGGAGCGAACGATTGAACTTGCACAAGTTTTAATTGCAGCCAACTCGTGCAAGTGTAACTAAATAATATGAATCCATGTTTAAATTAGAGTTATGTATGTAGTGTGGTTGACCGTTCTAGAAAACAGTCGTGCGATAACTAAATCAGTCGCTGTGACAGAGCTACAAAATAAAAATGTTGATTTCGAGCTTATGGCTACATGGTTGGCTAGCGATGGCAGATTGATGATTCTTCTGATTACGGATGTGAGTTTTGGCCGTGGCTTCAGGTTTTGAAAGATAACCAGTATAGATTAGATAAATCCAGAAGAAAATGACACACCTTTGCCTAACTACGAGAGTAAACTGGAAAGCAATATCTCTGCTTGGTTTTGCCACAAATTTTGGATTCGATTAGGATCTCTTACAAATAAATTTCTTTTTCATTTCGCCCAAATTCCAAATTTGCTCATGGAGCAATGTCATGGCTCAAACGGCCAAATAAGGATTTTAGTGAATGTCTTTTCATGATAATTTCATTTTTATGATTTTTCTTGACACGACTGGTCGCTTGATTAAATTTGATTAATCGTCTAAAATAAAATGTGTATTTAAAATCAGCTTAACTCCTCCAAATTGAAAAATGTGTCTCACTCTCAGTTTATGTTTTCTTCTCACACTATAACTCTGTCGTGCTAAATATCCATGAGGTTTAAAGAAAACAATAAAAATTTCATTGAGTGTCTGAAAAAAGCCGAAAGGTGAACAAAAAACTGACTTCCAGTTCAACACCTTCTTTTGCTGAGACGTTGAAGCATTGTAGCAAGAGCAAGGACGCAGTCGCAGTCGTAGGGAGAGTGAGTACAAAAACGATATAAAAAAGTAACAAGGTCTAGTGTAATTTTATGAATGCTACACCTTGGGAAACAAAGGGTGCCGTCACTCGATCACTACATTGTTGTCCCTCTGTAATTGTCCTGTTTGAGAAGACCAAAAGGGGACACTCCATTCAGCCCATGACATTAATGTTTAAATGAGAACCTGGAATTGAACTCGGCTACTTTTTATTCTAAACAAAAGTTGCAGGGAGTTAGAGGCGTGTATTCCCAAAAGATTTTAACCTTGGTAAAAGAAATCATTTAATAGCTTTGTTGCATTTATTTACATATCCTGGTGGGTTTCTTTCGAGTGTACGCAAGAGTTTGGTTTGCTACTGTAATCAAAGTCACGAACGACACGCTAATAAAAGAATTTTGATAAAATTGTACGGTATTCAGTAATATTTATATTTATATAGTAATACGAGTGTGAAAAAATTATGTGGTCATTGTTGGTTTTTAATGCTAGCTAAGCGTTTTCCCAAAATCAAGAAGAAACATCAACCGGAGCAAACTGGGCGCATTTATTCATTCTTATCAGTTTTCGCTGCCACAGCCTGAGACAAGTTTGATAGATGATATACATACGTTGGGTTTTCTATAACTATATTCTATATAAAGTTTTTCTAAATGTTCATATGTCTGGAAAAGGAAGGAGAAGAACGAGCTGAGGTGAGGTAGCTGAAGGTGATTAAATTAATTCAGCAAAATCAAGCAACTTGTAATGAGACTCGGCTCAAATTCCGTCATCCGTAACGGGACAAGGGGAATTAAGACGTTTTTATTTGCGTGTAAACTGAAACTCGGTACCTTTCTAAAAAGATATAAAATAAAAAAATATTTTGTCTCACTCCTCTGCAACATTTTTTAAAACCCTTTTTACTCTTTCCCTTGTGAATATGATTAAACTTAAGCTTATTTATTCTACATGCTCTTTTGAGTTATACTTTATTAGTACAATAATAGCAACATTAATAATTTTATTATAATCTTGTGTTTCACCTGAGGTTGCGGCAGGTTGTACACGCGTTTTAATTAGAGTCAGATAACTTCACAGACGGGATATTTCAGATATGATAGAATCTGCACAATCTGATTTACATTATTCTTTTTGATGCGCCTGTCCAGAAGAGTCGCATGTAACGTGCTGCTGGTTATCAATCTAAATGTCAGTAGATTGAATAAGACGTAATAAGACGTAGCCATTGTATCACACTTTGATTTAAGTACACGATTGTATGTAATTTATATCCCAAACTATCATTTAATTTTTTATTCGAGTGAGGTTTGCATTTCATTCATTCAGATATGTTGCCTTGATTGTGGTGTCATTTCCTGGACAAGGACAAGAGTTACCAAAATACATTTTGAAAGAAAGCAATGCCATTTTAGGCACACACATTATCCAAAGAGAATCTGACAGTGGCAGCTCCTTACTAAATAATTCTTGAAAAGCGTACACTGGAAATCCGACAAGAACATCTTTCTTAAAAACAGAAATACGATAAAACAAAGTTTTTAATATCGACAGGATTCACGAGTGGCATCATATTATGTTACAAGGACATGATTGTCATTGGAAGTAGAAAACACGCTATATTTACCGGAAGCAAAAAGTGAAAGACAAGAGGAAAAAAAAGTTTTTGCGGAAAACTTTGGAAGGGTGAAGTGAAATGCGTAGATAGAATTCCTGAAACAGAAACTTTATGCTGTAACACGGAAATTGTACGACGAGGCGAGCCAAAAAGTGAACAACTTTTGTTCAGCGAACAGTTCAAAATATAAATAATGGGGCAGTTAGCTCTCTGTTTGACTGACTCACTAATCCTCATTTCTTGGTTTGCTTCCTTCCATTCTTTCTTCTTGTGAAGAAGGGTTTTAATAAGTAAATAAACAGTTTCGTGTTGTTGTTATAATTTTTGACATGATATGACAGTTTATTGGCATTGACTAGACCACAGGCTGACTGCAATGATTATTACCACACCGCACAATAAACTGACTCCTGTGATGCTCAGGCTTCAGCTCTTCTTCACAAAGTCACATTCAAACATAATTATATCTATTCGTGGACAAAATAGGACATTATCATTATGATCACACACAGCGATCGTACAGCTTATCATTTCGAGCGAAATGCCTGACTTCACCAATGCAATAGCCAGTGTGTAAAGTAAATATAAAGTAGAAAAAGTTCATGGGAAGGAAAATGAGCTGTATTATGAAGAGTGAACATGAAGCGGTGTAATAATAACAATACAACAGTGTGATGTGGGCAAAACGATGATGAGGAGGAAGGAAGTACAACGGGAGAAAAAGAAGAAAATGGAGCCTTAAGCGACTGAAACTCCTACGGAGCGAGTCAAAGTCAAGTCAAGGCACATGTAAACACAGCTAAAGCTAAAAGTAGCTGGGTGATGTGATGATGTTGATGATGATGATGTGGTGGGAGCAGTCACGAAAAGTGCTTTTCAGCTTTTACAAAAAGGATTTTGTGCTTGTCAAAACATTACGAGTTTTTGGAAGTATATTATTATTACCACCACCATCATCACCACCATTGCTCTACCTTTAGCATTCACTTGTACGCATGTATTTATGAGGTGTGTGATGTGACTGAGTGAGTACATTCATGAGCAAAAAGAGAGACGTGCTTGTCTATCCCTTTTTTCCGCGACGGACAGACGACATTCGATGTTTCCATTTTCTGTTTGAAAGTTACGTATAACCTGCTTCATTCCTTTCTCGCCGTTGCCGTTGTGTCAGATTAAACACTCACTCCTTCCCAAATTTTTCGTTCGATTGTTGTCTTTTTTCTTGAGCGTTTATATTTACATCGCCAACGCGCGACCCGTCTAAAAAGGATCACTTTCTCGACAACGTCGTCCTCACACGCTTGTAAGTTGTCGTCAGGAATCCTAGAAAACGGAAACGCCAACTCTGGAGACTTGCGAGGACAACAACCAGAAGAATTATTAGAGGAAATGTTCCTTTTCTTTCTCTCTCTGCATGAACATTCATTTCATTTTCATTATTTTTCAAGCCTACTCATGTCGCATCACTCACTGCTCAACTTAAAAATAGCCAATTCTGTGCTCCTGCGGTGTGGTCATTTTTCTCCTCATCCTCATCACCAGTCAGTTAGTTCCCCTCTGGCTACCTCTCTGATGAAAAACTAGATTTGGACGATTGATTGGGAAAAGGTGAGTGAATGAGTGGTAGAAAAAATGGCTCATGGTTGATTCTTATCAAACGTTTACATTGAACTGTATCGGACAGCACATTAAAAAATTCAGTCATTTTTTTGGTCAGTAAGAATGATCAAACGTTAAGTGGTGGAAAGAAAGAAAAGGAGGCAGAGCATAGAAAAAAACTAGGCTCAATTTTGCTAGTTACGTTCTTACGTTACTTTGAAAGTTTACACTTTAGCTGTTTGTAGTTGTAATAACATAACACAAAAATTGGCAGGAGGAAGAAAAGCGTTCGTGTTTTTCTCTCTTTCCCTTTTCATCTGTTTAAATATTAAATGGTCATCTTTTCGGTTTTTAAGGTTTGGGCTCTCTCCTTCCTTTCCTTTAGATTACAGAGGGTTTGTCAACGTACGATTTTATTGGTGGGCAAGGTAGACCGCAAAGTAATAACACAATCACTCTTATGAATTGGTGCAATCAAATAAATCGAATGAAAAAAGAAAAAGAAACCGCGACCATGTCGCGTTTTTTCACCTCGCAATGAATTGCTACAACAATCATGATTTCGTGCTAAATCAACAACTCTGCCAAGTATTGTAAAGTGAGTGAGCAGAGGCAGTGACCATTGACCAATCCCAAAAGAAAGTAAAATGCGTGAGAAATGAGTCTGAGGTAACAATTAGCGTTTTCCCCCTTTGAGCATGAATGAACAATTAGGAGAATTGGTTCTTGGGCCGTTTTAAATATTCAATCCACTTTTTGGCCACTGCTCTAACAATAAATACGACAAGAAGCACAACACCTTAAGTGTTGTCGTTTGTATGGTCATCATCATAATATAAATACAATTACATACAACAACTACAAAACAGGGACTGCCAATGAATTGTGTTTTATGTACAAGTCAGAGTTTAAGAAACTATTATTGTCGTGCTCATTTTATTTGGTTCTAGTTTGTTCCCTGATTGTTTAGATGAGCTAAAGTAAGCAAACAGAGGTGTTTCATCTTGATTGATTTTGGTACACGTTCAGAAATTGGAAGAAACTAAAATAATAACGGCTGAGAAGAGAAACGACACTTATTATTGCTATTAGCAGAAGTACAATACAATTCCCATTTGTTTCTTCACCATTATCCTCATTATTATATTTTTATTATGACGATGACCAAATTGTCTTCAAAAGAGCAGCTCCGATTGTGGGAAAACAATGGGCCATTTTCATGAGCCACTTTTGCAGCAAAACAGCAATTGTGTAAAAAGTAGAGAAACGCTGAATCAATTTTTAACGCCTTGTGTCTATGTCTTTGAATCTTGTGTACCCAAAACTTACCCAATCTGAGCAAAAGTATCAGAAAACAATAATGATTGTTATTTCATGATTGAAACTGCTTCCTTCCCGATGAAAAAATCAGAAGTTCGCTTCTCTTCATTTTCATTGTTTTTTGATGCGGTAAAGTGACCCACTAGAAACATTGCACTGCACATCTGCAGTTGGTTGTATAAATAAAATAAAATAAGGGAGACGACGACGCTTGCTGTTGCGAGAAGTTGTTATCATTCTTGTATCATATACGCAAGCGAAAGGGATAATGCGTTTATAATAAGGATTTATATCGTTGCAGTAAACGTGTAGTAGTACGAACTACAAGGTTGTGTCTGGAGTCATTAAAGGGCTATTACAAGGGACTTTCCCTCTCTTGCATTTGATCAGAGGTCAGATAAGATCGGGTCTGAGGCGACGACCACGTCGTCGACGTCAACCGAAACGTCGTCTCCGGCTCTTTTTTTGCCGTGTATAAAATAAAGTGAAACGAGTCTTTTATACCTGATATAACTTCTGCTTATTTATTTATTATATTGGGATCATATCATTGCAATGGACACATTGTGCCTTTGTATTGTGCAGTAAGTTGTTGTATGTATGTAGTAATGTGTGTAGTAAATAACTACTGCGACGACTACTTACTTCAAACTCGGCCCTTCTCTTCATTTCCACTTCGACTTTTTCTTTTCGACTCCTCGTTGCATCTTGTATAAACTCTACCTTTTCCCTCTGCTCTTTGGTCTGATCAAGTGAAGTGGTGAATGTGTGTGACTGCGCCGAGTTCGAGTGCGCATTCGTATTTTTGTGAGTAAGCGAAGCTTGCGGCTGTTGAAAACCTGGTTTATTACACTTTTAGCAGATGATGGTAATAATGATGAAAGCTAAGTATGCTGGAGTTAAATAATAATAATAATAATAATCTGTCTCTTTTCTTTACGCAATGTGTAAATACACAGAGAGTCAAAAAGCATGGATATTTTTCCAGTATCAACAAAAGAAGTGGTATAATTGCAACAACAACGCCTGCAACGGTTGCACTCACTCAGCTCGGTAACTGGAAGGAAGCTGACTTGCTTCCCTGCCTGCTACTTACTTACTATTCTGTCATTCACAATGCCCATTGAGGATGTGACAATGGCTTATTACAACTATTTTGAGAGATCAACTTTGTGTCAACACCATTATAATAAGGGTTTATGTTACGTTATATATATCGGTATAACTAAACTAAGACTTTCGTTCGTCGAGGCTTTCTTCCAAGAAACTACTTTGGCAGGATAAAAACATGCTTTATGTTTATAAACATTGGTCTTAAAAAGTGTAGAAAAATCTTTACCTCCAACCTGCAAACTCGACGTGCCGCTTTTTCCTTTAAATTTATATGGATCAGCAAGCAAGGCAAAAAAAACACCTCGGTTAGGCGACGGCTCCACTCTCTGAAATAAAAATTAAATCATGGCGAACCATCACCTCCCTGATACGCATTTTAAAACATTTTTTTCATAGGAAAAACTTATTTTTCTACATCGTATTTTCCAAAAACTTTCGAGGACAAGTTTGCACTGCAAGGGTAAATTTGCATTTCTCACCTACTCAAGTGTGTCTGCCTTGCTTACTTTTAACTGTCTGCTGTGGGTCTTATGGCGATTCAAATCACACCATTATCTGTGTCGTGTCATCATGAACTAATCCAAATCTATGCATTCATAGTAGTTTTGTTATTGTTGTGGGTCATATTTAATCAGTATCAGTAATAAATATAAATATAATGATTTGGAAGAAACGAGAGGGAGGTTAGAGATTACAATGCGCAGTTTATCATTGGAGTATTAACGCACCATGGAATACTGTTTGTTTGTACCCACTGAGACTGTGCACCATTGTGCTTTCATTGTAAGTGCAACAGCAGCGAAAAGGGCAAGTAAATCTCTTTTGTTGTTTCCCTTTCTCTGCGAGTTTGATGATGATAAGCTTAATAGGGATTCCATGAACAAATAAACGCAACCAAAGTATTATTATGAATATTAGATGCACCTCTCCTCGTGGTGTTGATTGTGTGGTTTGAGACACTGTGTTCAATCATCATCATCAACATCATCATCGTCAAAAACAACATCATCAGACAGAGAGAGATTAAAGGAGGGAGAAAAATACGGTACACATACGTAATTTGGAGAGAAAAAAAGAAAAAAAGATGGACATTCTAGATGTCTCGCTCGATCTTCGATGATCATCATTTTAATCCTTAAACAAACACTGTGCACAGAGCAAGGCCACAGAAAAAGATCTATCAATTTATCTAAGTAAGAGCTGGAATGGCATTTTTGTATTTACTTTACTTACTCGGTAAAGGACTGACCTTAAGCCGATATCAGAGAGAAGAAGAACGTCCCCAGAAATCTCCGAGTTCTTTACTTAATTTTAAATTAGTAATACGGGCTTAAGCTAGGAGAGAGTAAACGTACGTGCTGGAGTGGGCATCATCGTACGCACTTCCTTAAACCGAGACTAGATACTTCAAAGAGACAGAGGGAGAGATTTCTTCGTGCAGAAAAATATCTCACAGGTATTTTCTTATCTTTTTGACAATGATCATGAAATGAAGACGACGAGGAGATTGTGGCTAAGGTTTTGGTGGAAAGCTCTTAAAATGTGGTTTGTCTTATTCTGAAAAGGTCCCCGTGTGTTTTACACTGAATATTTAAACTGAATTACCTTCATTAAATGTTAACATTTGGCTGGGATAAACCATTTATACAAAAAGTATGCACAGTAATTAATAAAATAAATATATGGGTTTTCCAGTGCGGCTTATCTTCTGAAAATTGGTAAATATTTCGTCATAAAACAGTTGAGCATCTCGTGACAAAAGTCAGTTTTTGGGATAAGAACGTAATGTACAATAACGTGATTCAATATGCATCACTCACTCGGTCTTTATTACTACATGTTGTTCTTGTTTTATAGCTAGAAGTCGCATATTTCTCACTACTGATCGATAAATATTGTAAGAGGAGCCCATCTGCCACGAAACTTCGGGCAGAAACGGGTGAATCCCTAGTCATCTATCTGTCTATCTACCTTCATCATACCAAAGTAGCCAATTCAGTGAGTCTAGTCAGAAAGAAATTGTAGGTATATTTATATTTATGTGCTGGCTGGCAGACTGACCAGGTTGCAAAACTCGTCGGGTCGTTACGTTATCGTATCGCACTCTTAGGCTTGTTCATGCTCTTCTTTACTTGAAACATATCTGTCACCGTAATATTTTAGGGGGCGCACTTTTGTATTTCGTCTCTATATTACACACGGAATGACTTATTAGCTTTTACTAAATGTTTTTCTTGCTTAATTGTTATCCGAACTCTGGGACCTATTTATCCATACCATTATTTATATGAGACTCAATGCACTGTGGAAATATAACCATAATCGTGCATGTGACTTATAAGTTATGTAGTAACTAAAACTGGCAAGACTGAACCCCTTTCGTAACAGTGGGCAGAAACGGACAGAAGAAAATAAATGATCTGATCGGTTCATTATTATTATTATGATTATCGTGCTATTAGCAATGCCAATAAGTTTACTTCCATCAGGCAACTAACGATTGATCCACATTATCCACCCTCCGCGTTGTATTTCCTTTTTTTTCTCTCGCCGTGAGTCCATATGGGATCCTCATGCAAGAGTAATGTATTCAATGCATGTTTTATTTATATTGGATGCTTCTTGCCCACAAAAGTCATTTACTCGCTCATTCATTTTCACTATTGACTGGCCTTATTTTTTTATTTATCTCTGTGTCTCAGTCTGATCTGTTCAACGAATGAATGAGTGAAATGAATAACGAGTTGTAGGTAGGCAGGCTGTGGTATTCCTCCTGCTGTCACGTGGGCATTTCAAGATCAAACGAGCGATGATGTTCAGTTTGTGTAAAATTGTGTACTCAATGCAGCTGCAGCATGGTACAGTTGCTAAAAGTCGGTGATAATGATGACGAACCCTTGAATAAATGAAATGCACGCATATTATGTTGCAGTTGTATTGAGTGAGACTTGTGTATTTGTAGTGGAGCAGTGGTGATAAATACTTCGCTAAAAGATTGATAACACATTCGTTGTCGTTTTCTGGTCCGATCGAGAATTGGGAGGAAGACAGCAGGTGGTATTGTGTACGAGTAATATGTTTCTACTTTTTATTTATAGAATTGTCAGCCACTGCCTGTCGTTCGTGGCAGACCAGTGTCCACGTAAACGAGTTGCGTTATTGCATACATAAATAACGCCTTAATATCCTCAATTCTCCATGACCAACTGCAGTAGATGCTTTGTTTTCTTTTGACATTGTACTTTATCTAATTTGGCATGGTTTAAAGCGAGTAAACGGAAAAATCCCACTAGTGCGGTTTTACAACAAAAAAAGTATTCGTGTTGGGAGTATTCAGAATTGAGAAAGAAACAGTGCCAAGGTGTGCGCTGTAACCGTTTTTGACATGTTTCTTAAGATACCTCAGTATATGCTATATAGCGAATTATGTATATCGCTGCAACTACACCGCCTGTGCCCGGCCTGAGTCGATGTTGATGATGAAAATAGGAAGCTTCATAAAAGAGAAAACAAAACGAGGCGAGTCAAGGTGGTTAAATTTTTCTGCTGTACTCATGAGAATTGATGGCATGTCACGGCAGCTCATGAATGAATTAAAAAGCGGAGTAGAAGAGCAGAAGTACCTCCGCCACCACACCACCGAACAAAATCTCATTAATTAGTCAGCTCTTATTACTCGCTAATTTGAACATGGTTTGTAACTCTTTTTCTTTTGAATTTTTAATTTTTCATGACACTCATCAAATAAGGAAACTACGGGTATTGTTACTCTGCTTTCTTTTTGTCTGCTTCAGTTTCTTTGTTCGTGTTTTATTGTAATATTTGTTGCCCATTTTTATCTTCGTGTGGGGCTATGAATTAATATTTTACTCGTTTTTCAGTCACGCCATTACTATTGCATTATGATGGCGAATGCTTCAAACATAAAATCTTGAAATTTATTGTGCGCCTCTTTTGGTCATAAAAATCTTCTCGGTGCACCTTAGATAGACAAGGGCTTGATTTTATTTCCAAAATTTATTACATTTCTTGATCAAGTCGATCAGCAAGAATTAATGAGAAGAATAATAAAATGTTGAAAGCAACGAAATAATAAAATTAGTGAAAGCATTCAGTCCACACAAAGCAGTCTGAATGTCAAAAAGGCCTTGTAGCCGTAAAAGACGGTATTTTAAAAGTAAAGAGCTGCCTGAGCAAATAAAAGTAAGCCGAAAATGGATACTATTTAAAAATACATTTACTTTATTCTCAGTGCTGCTGCTGATGTGACGATGATGCGATGACGTGGTTGAAGAAGGTTGTTAAATTTTTGCTCAGTGAATAAAAATCAATCGACAACTGTGTTTTGAATAATGAATGATAATGAATACATACGTGGCTCAATGAGGACGGATCCTCCGACACAGAAACGTGACTGTCACTTTACTCTAGCCGTAAATATTTCCACATAAAACTGCAGCAGTGGGAAAGCCTACGTACATGGTTGAGCTTAATTAAATGTGTGTAAGTACATTTGTGCACTGCCTCATTGCAATGCAATAACCTGCATTGTGTTTTGATGCGGTGATGATGATTACGATTACGATGCGTCCTACGCCAGAATACTGAATAAGTAGCCTTAGTGAGATTCAGTCTTACTATTAAATTAAATACATGCACGGATCTAACTTAACTTCCTATTCCGTCTCTCCGGCTCACTAAGCTTGTCTTTTATAGAGGACGAGGTCAACTTGACAACTTCACTAGGCGCCGGGCGGAGGAACTCTTTTTCACGCAAGACTCGTCATTAAAACTCACTTATGACGAAGAACAGGTGCGGCAACACTTCACCAGTCTCGGTGTATCCTCTGATGAACCTGCCTACATAAAAGTGCAAAGACACTCGCCTCTTCTGGAAAGAAGAGAAAGACGGAGACAGACGAATCCAATAAATCTGTTGAGTTTGTCCCTAAAATTTTATTCACTATTTGGCAGCACAGCCAAGACTACTTAACTAACGGAATGAAGCATTCTCTTTTCAGACTTTCTAACTCTTTCTCATACCTGCTGATCATCATTACTTTACTTACAAAGAGAAATTCGAGACGCCAAAAGTTATTTATTGGATTTCAGATGTAATTTTTACTCTGGATGACATTTTCATCGGTATTTGGTTTGTTTATTCTGGTTTGGTATTCTTGTGTGGCAACTTAAAAACATAAAGCCGGCTTGCAAATTAATTATCTAACCCTGTTTTTAAAGTTTGGTTTAGTCAGGCATTGAGAAAAATGTTACAGTGGAAAAAGTCAATAAAAAGAATTTAGTTGAAAATCTCACGGGAAGCTCTGTTCAATTCTATAGCAAACAATGCTTAAAAGTTTCCAATTGAGAAGAAGCATCACCTTATTTGTACTTAAATAGAGGGTGAACAAAGTTGAATAATAATAAAGTAATTGTAAGGTGATAGCATCAAGAGAATAGAATTGAAAGGATCGAAAAGAGATTTGCTTCCTGCAGTCAGCACAATAGAAAGGAGCATGCACTAGTAGAAAGAGGAGCTTTTTGCTGGAAACTAAAGGAGAAAACAGCATTAATTCCCTATTCATTGAGCAGCTATTTATGTATGACAATGGGCTGTTTATTTCTCTTTGAATGGTTTGAATGGGATCAAATATCGATATCGTACGTACGACGTACCTTGAATTGACTGCGTGTTCTACTACAATGCTTAACACAATACAAGAGAGCTCTAAAACTCTGAAAAAGTTAAGTAGGTACGTAATAGTGGCATTATATTTTGTTAACAACATTCGGCTCTTTTACTCTCCTGCATAAAAGTTACAGCTGGTGCTCACGGTGCGTGAAAGCAAGTGAGTCTGCTCGAAGAGAGTAGACGAAAATAGGAGAAAAATCAACTCGAGTCAAGTCAAGGTATAAATAGCAAATTCCTATTCAATGATCGTCCCAGCTTTTGTTGTTGCTGCATTTTTTTCTCCTCTCTGCTTACATACAAACTGCCCATTTACATCGCTGGATTAAAAGGAAATCAAGGTATAAAAGCAAAGCGGAACCTGCTACAACAGTCAAATAAATGGACGGTGGCCGGGCTGCCGATGATTATGATGATGATGTGATGCTGATGGTGGTCTTTCAGAGACAGGTTTAATTTTTTACACGTACAATAGATACGGTGTACTTACGTACGAACTCCTCATCAACATAATCGAATCACTCTCACGATCAGCCATAGCCACCACTAGAGCCATTGTGTCTTTTTTCGTAAAAAAAATGTGTGATCCTTGTAAACACTTCTCACGTAGGAAATTAGCACGTTCAAACATTAATGCAATTTCCCTGTAGTTTTTGAAATTAAAGTATTTTTTTCCGAAATAGAATAGAAGGGGATGAAAAAACTTTATTAGAAACATCTCCACAATTTGTATTTTTTCAAATAATGTTGCAACAACATGTTTGATATTTTTTCGAAAAACATGTATTTCAGTTTTATTCTAACTGCCATTTTATTTATTATTTCTTCATTTCCTCTCTCTCAAGAATACTCCACTTAACCTGAGAAGATTAATTATTATGAATTAGTAATGAGTAATGAATTTTAGCTTTAGCTCATTCCTGTAGCTGATTGTTTATTAGTAAGACACGTTTAGACGTTGTTGTTTGCATGTAAGCACCACTTACGAGATTACGACATTTTATTATCGATTATCACGATAATCTGAATTGTCCTCCGCTCAACTCAACCATTCATTGAAGGGCTGTACGTAGGCAATCAATCAATTTAATCCATTTATATAATTTGGTTTCTAGAACAGTAAAAATAGCGACAGAAATCATAATCATGAGAGCGAGTCAGAAACATTGCTCCAAGAAAAAAAAACATTTTCTTGTTACATGAATACTGCATTATAGTCTACGCTGTACAGTGAGCGAGCAGCCTAAGAGCTTAGGCATCATAATAATAACGGTAGCTTATGCCGTTGAAGCAGGACGCCCTTCTCTTAGCTGAGTTCCCTCCTTCCATCATTTTCACTCGGAGCGAATAACTGCACTTGCTAAACTCTTTTAATGCTTCGTTCGTGAAAAGAAGGGAAAGAAAAACTGACGACTCGAGTGAATTTTTTTACACGAACAATGTGAACAAGGATATTATTCCTGAATGAAAAAAAGAATCTGGATTTTTATTTAGTTACTGTTAAGCTCACTACTCAATTCAGAACACGGCACAAGCATTAACTTGATATTTTGAATTTTTACGTTACTTACAACATACCATGAACGAAATGAACTTGGCCTGTGGTGCTACTTTCTCTCCTCCCTTCCTCTGGACATAAAAATGTGAAACAACTCTTCTTCTTCTGCTTCTTCCTTCCTTGCATTTTTGAGAGAATTACGTGCATTAATTCATTCATGCATGCATGCGAAAGAAAAACATTTGTACTAATCTCTATAAGTGAGGCTTAGCTATATTATCATCATTGTGATCAATATAAATATGTTATGGTATGGTGGTACCTACGTTGCATTGTTAACTTGATGAGGATAAAAAGGGAGCCTGAAATGAGTCTGGATTCAGTCAGAGATCCAAAAAGAACTGCTCTCTCAGTATTTTTCTTCTCTCGTTTTTAGAAAAGCTGCATGTTAGCTAAGTCCCATCATATGCAAGAGCAGACATTACCAGAATTTTATGTGAACACAGCATCAGCAACAGCAACCCTTTTTTCCCTTATTGGAATCAAAACTGGAGAAGATGGATAAAACGGAGGAGAGACACAAGGGTCATAAGTAGAATAAAGGAGAGTTGAGATGAGACAAAAAATATTTTTTGTCAACTCGTTCATCCATTCATTCATTTATCCCTTTTGCCACTTATGCTGCTGCGATGCGAGTACGAGGCATTGCTTCATATTATTGATTGTGCACACGACTTGTTTGGTTCTCAGTCACTCAACTCGAGTTTTGTTCTTTTTTCCTCTTTTCATTGTGATATTATCGCAGATTGTCGATACACTCAATAATGAGAAAGATGAACGTTATTGCAGTTGTCCTCTTTTGTCATTTCGTGATTAGCGTTCACTTTCTCAAGTAGGAGTTGAAGTTGAGTTGCAGTGGCCCATATAAATCATTGTTTCGTTTTGTTATCATCATCATCGTCGAGAGACGCAGATTTGTTTCAATTTCCACGCTGCACACACCCCACTCCACTTTACACTCTGTCCGATTGTCATTCATGCTCCTCTTGAAACACTGATTGATATGGCGTGGCATGACTGGGGGCTAACCCGAATTTTTCACGCTATCTTTAACAACAAGGATAAAAGTATTTTTATATTATTCTTCTGAGACTGGTGTGCAGATTTTTTCCATCGATAAGGGCTAAACTGACAAAATGAATGAGTTGGTACTTAACTTTGGCAAGCTAAGATTTGCTGAAAAGACAAATTTATTAATTAATTAGAGCAAAGTCAAAAGTGGGCCTGCTGTGTTTCAAATTGCAAGATTTTAATCCGTCGTAACCAGCAAATGCAAACTTAATTAAATATTTTGTTATTTTTGCGATTGCGAATTATAAAAATGTTGTTATCCACATCAGTTACAGAAACAGAAGTTACATCCTTTTTAAATATAATAGAATCCATAACTAGTTTTTTTTCTTCAGCCAAATTGGAATAAATTTAGGTAAGCAGGTTTCTGTAAAAAATGTTTTATATTTCCTGTGAGTTGTGTTAACTCGCTAATGTCTGTCTCGCTGAATATTCACTTGAATAAATTATGCAATTTTATACTACTCACCAGCAAATTAATGTAGGTAGGTCTTGTTGATAACTTCGCCCGCACATGTCAGTAAGTTTAATTATTTGAGTTTCAGTCAGCGTGTTTGTAACAACGGAAAGGTATTCAGCCAAAGGTTTTCTAAAGAAAAGAATTATTATTGCAGTCTTTTCTCTCTTCAGCTTTTAGCTTAGCTTATGCCGAGCCAAAGAAATGAGCAAACACAAAAGAAGACTTATTTCCACGAGAATGGCTTGTAATACAAGGTTTATGAATGGAATGGAGCAATAATTCGACACGAGTGCGTGGATCCAATTATTACCACTATTAAGTACGTAGAAGAGTCAAAGAATGAAGATATTTTTACGACAGCACAGCGGTGATTTTCATGTTGCTTCAATCAATGGAACGAACCCATGTTATTTTTTTCGTAAAAGAGAAGTAAAATTGGAAAAATAAGGTAACAATTGTTTGAAGAAAGGGTTACACAAAGGTTTCGTTATTTAGCTCTCTTTTGGGTTGATATTTATTTTGTAGTGCAGAGCAGTTATTTTATTATTGTTACACATAATTTCATACAATTTCCACGGGGTCACTGGGACGGAAGTTAACACAGCATGAAAGCACACGAACCATGTGGGAAAAATTGCACATCAAAATGCCAAAATAGCTCATTTTCTCAAAGGATTTACTGACCTAAGCAAGATCAGTTGCTCTCACACAAATCATTCCATTATTGCTGTTTTTTACAAAAAAAAGTCAAGCCAAACTATAATAAGCCATTCATCTGTGCTCTGCACCCTTTACTGCTGGGGTTGTAATAGTGCATTAGCGCAGTTAGTCACCCAATTTTTGCTGCCAATTTCTTCTATGAAAGAACGCAGTCAAGCGAAATAAATGTTACTAATTTCGAAAATTATCGAAAATTTCCACGTTTCCAGTTTAATAAAGGATTTGATAAACAATTATTAAAGCAAAATATCCCGAGGGAAATATTTGGTTTGCTTGAAAGTTCGGCATTTTGGCAGATTATTTTAATTGTAAATTTGCCCTCGCAGGCAGTCTGCAACCTTTTAGTATTTTGTACTAATTAAGATAAGGCAAGCATTTCAGTTGAAATAAAAAGCCCAACGTTCGTTCGAATGTTTTAAATACACGCCGTCATTGATAAAGACTTCCTCCGGGGCTTCTACCTCTTAAAACTGAAAAGATAAGCCACCGTCGTTGTTCTCATTATCATTATGAGATCATGATGATCAAATTTGCACATGGCGTCAGGCGTGAATATTAGAATCTCATCATATCGTATCATAGCCAGTTGTTGAAAGTAAGGAAAGTTTAGCATATGGCATGACGTATCATAACCTAGTATTCACCCTCACATTTAAATTTGACAGAAGGATGGTATGAGAAGCAAATTAATCAAAAAGAGTGAAAAGTAATCTTGACCAGTTGGTTGCTTTGTTGCTTTTCAAATTCTGTTCACAATTCGTGTCGTAATTTTTGCCTAGATTAAAAGATCAAAAAAGCATCAACGCAATGGATGAATTGACTGGTGCAAAATTCTATGCGTCATTACCTTAAGTTAGGCGTAGATTACCTCGTTTGTTCCACCTTTCTTTTTTACACGATCGTAATCGTAGTCGTAATCATCCTCATCGGAAGGATTGTTCGGCTTTGTTGATTTTTCAATCAGAGAAGTGTGTAGTAGTGGTGCAGCAATAAAAATTGATTTCACATTTGGAGCAAGACGGCATTCACTCACTTTGGTAGGGAGTGAAAAGAGTAATGCTCGAAAAAGAGGTATTGATCCGTGAGTAATGTGCTTAAGGGATTGGAAATGAATTACATTTTCTGACGATGATAATAATGCACAGAGAGAGATGAATGTGATCATGAATGTTGATGACGATGATGATGATGCGAATGATGAGAGTGTAAAAGAGAGCGGACGAGGCTTTGTGCTGTCTGTGATAAGTACAGAGGTTATGCACATACCATGCGATACGCTATCAGAAACGGAAAGGGACTGGTTTACAAAAATCCTCTCATCAATCACTTGGTAATTATGTTCGCCTATTAATTAGGACAGTCGTCTCAGTTTAATTTATAAATTACCCGACCTCGGCATGATCAGAGATTTGAAAGATTGATCCTTCTTTTGCTTATTTTTCTATTTGTATAGAATTGCAAAAAACAGTTTGCTTCGCTGAGGTAAATTACATAAACCATTTTTTCGCTTTGTTATTTTCTCTCCTTTGATATTTTCAACGTAATGGTGATGATGATGTAATAATGGTAGGATGGATTGAATGAGCTTTGAAATCGTGATAAGAGGGTTGGTTGATTGGTTCCTTTTTTTAATAAAAAAGCACAAAAAAACGCCTAGATAATGAAAGGACTTTCACTTTACATTTGTGGAAGCTGCGCATGATCATGATTTAATTTTCATCATGGTCTTTGTAAATCAAGAGTTCAAAGAGTGAGTATTGAGCGTAATGAGTAAGTATTAGAAGTACATTGTTGCTTTACAGAGAAGAGGCGGCTGAGTCTGTGTGTCGGTTGTGGGTCCACAATACACGACCAATACATTCTTCGAGTGGCCCCTGACCTAGAATGGCACGCTGCCTGCCTTAAATGTAAGTTACATATATTTTGACTTTTATTAATGTGTAAGTATTACTTATTAACAAACGATGAGTAATGAGGCCGTCTTTAATTTGGTGTGTAGGTGCCGAGTGCCACCAATTCCTCGACGAGAATTGTACGTGTTTCGTCCGAGATGGAAAAACTTACTGTAAACGAGATTATGTTAGGTAAGAAATGATCCTTGGTTTAAATTTCAGTAATCCTGTGTATCTGTATTGGGATGATTTGTTTATTAAGAATGCGGTTGTAATGAAGGACATTTTCCAATTTTTACAGGTTATTTGGTACAAAATGTGAAAAGTGTGGACTCAGCTTCAGTAAAAACGATTTCGTGATGAGAGCTCGAAGTAAAATTTACCACATGGAATGTTTCCGGTGTGTTGCGTGTGCGAGGCAGTTGGTGCCTGGTGACGAATTCGCTCTTCGCGAGGACGGACTTTTTTGTAAAGACGATCACGAAATTCTTGAGAAGGGTGTCAATGGAGAGAACGGCTCGTCCCTGAATACTCCGCCTGCCGTCACACCTATTCATCACGAGGCTTCCAACTCCGGTAAGCGCCATAGTCTCGTACATTTTTACAAATGTATAGCATTCCTGCTCCGCTCCACTCTTCTCTGTCATTCATTTCATACTACACACCCGTAAACTTCTATCAGTCATGTCGTGTTGTACAATTTCGTCTTTCTTAAAATAAAATTTCTCGCTCCTCTCGCTACACGCTGCTCTTCGCTTCTAAACGCGTGCTCTTTTCTTACATTGCATTTCTCTCTTCTTCTGTCAGTTTTGGCTCCTTTCGTTCCTGTGGAACTAAAGTTGTATCACGGAATAATAGGAACTGTAATAACGGACTCCTCATTGTTTTCTTTTGTTGTTTTTCATTATTGTAAGCAAGCGTGCACTCCAATCCACGTACAAAACTCCCTTTTTATTCCACAATAGCGCAACTCTACTATATTTTTATGATGACAACGATCACAATCTCCCCAGTTGTCTATTTTTTTCTTTAGCGTGTTATGTAGTGTTGTGTAATGTTGAATATTTTTTGTGTGGTGTTTGGTCGCACTGAAAACAAGTAAGCGTGCCAGTGCCATGCAATCGTACATTTTTTTCAGTCTTCGAATAACATTCTCAATTCATCCATGCGATGTTTACCTATTCTCTTTCCTACTTTTTTTCTCTCGCTCGCTTTCTGATTACCTTTTTCTCCTTTTGTTGTGATTGTGTTTTGTTGCCTTCTTCCTACTTTCATTTTTGTGGTGAATTACAAACAGCTCGAGAGTCTCCTCTCTTGCTGTGAGTCTGTGCCTTATAAATATCATCATTTGGGTCAGGTACTGCATTCAGATTTACTTTTTACACGAACATGAATAAGTCAATGAAGGAGAACGCCTGCCAGCCGGAATTCATTAATATTTGAGTTTGGTAAAAGGGAGCTATAAAAAGAAACACAGAGTGTTGCATGAGTCGTATTAATCTATCTCTGCTTCTGCAACGCAATTGTATAGAGATGCTTTGGTTTTTTGCACTGTGTTTTTATGATTATTTATTTATTTATTACGAAACTTAATAAATAAGCAAACAATGCCAAGCAAAGTCAACCCATAATACCATTTTAAAACGGGTTTGCGTTGGTGGAAAACTTTTTTACATTTAATTCCTTGTGATTTATTTTATCCTGCGAGTCGCAGTCTAGACAATTTTTTTCCTTCGTATTGTGTTTTGCGATGGCTTATGTTGCATGTAAAATTTGAAGTGACAAAAAAGGAAGATGGTCTTCTTTTTGGTTTGAATAGAATAGAACTTGACTTTCCCCTTGTTTCCTGTTTATTTCAATGATTATTACTTTTTACTTGCTGTTATGAATGTTATGTTATTTGCTTTCACAAAAATCTCCCCTTATCTTTTTTATTGTTACCACTGCTGCGTGATCACTTCCTTGCCACACGTGCTACCCCGTGATCATAACTATGCTTAAAGTGTAAACTTTTTTAATACTTTTCCTAGTTATTATTTTTATAACAATGGGTTGCATTGTTGTGCGGGAAAGCTATGACGTGGAAATGCGGTGTCGTTATTTATTGTACCGAGTCCTGCACTTTAAGGAGCATAATTTTGGAAAATGATTTCCTTTAACTTTCAAGTAAGGTACCATTTTATATCTGCACTTGCAGTGCAACTGCAAAGAAGCAAAAGTGCAGTGCTGATCCCAATATTTAAAAGAAATATTTTGTTTTATGAGGGCAATTTATGTGTGATTATTGTAAAAATAATCCGTGAAAAGTTGAGAAAAAGAAATCATTTAATACTCTCAAGTTGTTAAAACTAAAACATTGACAAACGACATTTTTGTGACCCGAGATCCAAATAAAATAAACTAGCCAGTGGCAAATTGTTTTCTACGCACTTGAATGAACTTGCTTAGAAATACAAAGAACTACAAAAATATTTTGCTCGAGTTTATCAGTTCTTCTTTTATCAAATCACATTTTATACATAATATTCACAACACACTGCCCAATAACATTTTCATATCAAATGTAGTGTTGCAAAGCAGTAGATTGAATAAAAAAATTGAATGTAGCGAGTTCTTGCGTAAATCTACACGACACGTATTGTTGTAAAGAAAGAAAAAGTAGAAAAATATTCTTTTCATTCTTCTTTTATCTAAATCGCCACATCGCATGAGGTACAGCAGTAGTAGTAGCAAGTAGTATGGCATTCTTCTGAAAAAAAGAAGCTGTTCGTGTTGAACACAGTCTCCGAAAAAAAGCTCTTGGAAGTTGGAACTATGTACTTGATATTGCGGTGTAGTGTGTTTCATCGTGATCGTGATCGTGGTGGCAAGGAAAAAGAGGTGACTCGATCCAAAACTCGAACCGAATATGTAACAACTAACGTTATGCAACGCTCACTCACATTCACATGCGGTGCGGTGTGGTCGTCTCATAGTAGTAACAAGAAGCAGAGCAGTTGTAGTAGAAAGAAGTACAAATGAAAAAATCAATTGGAACTCATGCCAAGGCGAAAGTCTGTTGTACTTTGTATTGTACTTGGAAGTAAGAGAAGAAAAGTGCATACTGAAATATAGCCACATCACATCTTTGTGTATTTATATTATATGAGAGTGTGAGAGAGCAGGCCGATGGACTATCAAAAAAGTAGATGCATTTTATTTTACTCCCTAGCTCCGAACTGGGAAAAGAAGTGAAGGGAGACAGAATATAAAACTGATAACGTAAACTAACGAAAAAACAACCAAGTGTATTGGATGGATGCAGCGAGTGGAGGCAGACATGTGTACATGTACGTAAAAGTAAGGGTGAAGCGTAACTAGAATAATGGTCTCTTTCACTCTCTTTCTTTCTCTTTCTTCCTTTCTTTATCGCTAGTCTTTTGCCTCTGCTTGACTCTACTGGTATGCTCTTTATTATATGATTACACCGAGAGCCACAACGGCATCGCTACATGGTACATTCAAGATTCTCATTATACGAAAGTGTAAATACAAAAGCCTAGCAGCTTTTTGCTTCCTGGTTTTATTTTATAGTACGTATGTATGTACATAGATACTCACAAATAACACGTACGTTATGTAAGTTCCTGCTTCTGCCTCCACTTCCAGTTTAGTATTTTCCCTCTCGCTTCTTCCCCCAATTTTCATCCATTTCTTCTCTTTTTCATTCACTGTGTAAAATTCCTTCTCCGTGCTCTCTCCCTTTTCGCCCGCATATCGTGAAAGATGATGATGATGATAGCGATGAAGATGACGAAGTTAGTTACTGTTACTCTTCTAAACACATATCATATGAAAATGTACAAAAGTACATAGATGCACACAGGCATTCCAACAAATGCAACTTTCCACGATCCTGCTGCTTCCCGATGATGTTGGCATGTCGGAGGCGGATAATAATATCCGTGAAAGTTAAGCCAGCCTGCGATAAGTTGCTAGCTCCGTTCAATGGATCCTCCATCCAGCCTGCTCGTGCTCGTGATTCCTCCATCCAGTAGAAGCTATATTCAGTTGACTTTACTTACCTACTTGCACATTGCCATTGCCATTGCCTCCTGCTCGGATAGACTATTAGATCACAGACAGAGGCAACTGTGGCTTTAACCACGTTACTTTATGTCGGGCCGCATGCATTCCTGTCGTTTGTAGTTCTTTTCTTCATTTTATTTTATTTTATTTTCTCCGTCTGTTCCTCGTTTCTTGCCTTACTCAAAGTAAAAAAAAACTTTTCATATCTCCGTGCTCTTATGAGCACAATATGCAACGTCGTTGTCGACCCCTTTTTCAAAAATTCAACCATGGTGGTTGGATGATGGTGGCGTGGCGATGGTATTTCTTCCCTTCTACGCTTACTTTTTCCATATTTACAAAAAGTCAACTGAAAGTGGGTGGTCGGAAAATAGTAAATATTAACGCGCTCCCTTTACTGTACTTCTGTAGACTTTTGTGCATCTGAATGTGACATTACGTCCAAGTTGTTTTTTTTATCATGCGAAGAAAGTAGCCTGAAAAGCATTGAGAATTAAAAATTGAAATAGAAATAAAATATGAGATGCTGAGACAGAAGGAAAGGAGATGCGTATATGTAGAGCACGAATTGGATATAGGAAAGGGAGAAAATTAATATCATTATAGAAAAATATGTGTGTAACAGAATACAGTAACAGTAATGAGTTCGTTGTGGTGTAGAGGTAGTGGTGAAATATGTGTAGCTGTGTATTAACATTTTAATGTACAACCTATGTTATGAATGAATCTAAATTCATATAGTCTCGTGTACGTAAGCCGATGCTACCAAAGCTGATTTTATTTTATTAGGATCCTCACTTACTCACTCACTCGTTCACTCATAGCATTTTATATTATCGTGGCATTATTACGTACTTCGAAATGAACTGAAGGAACTAGCGCTCCTCCTGTTACTAACTTAACTTATTTTTCCTTCTTTCACGAGATGATGATGATGCATGCAGCCGTTCAGATTCCGTTGCCGTAGACTAGACTTTTGGCTTACTTTGCTTTTGCTTACTTCTCCCTGTCTCACTGAATGTCTTTCTCCTTGACTTGTTTCTCTTGTTCCAATATGTACATATCATATTAATAAGGTTTATAATGGATATCAGCTTGTTTAAGTTAAGCAAACTCAAGTTGCATGCATTCGCTTTGTAGTATGTAAGTATGCATGAAATTCAGAACTCAGAGTCTGTCAGAGATGGAACTTGAGCTCACTGTTCATTTTTTCCTCTTTTTCTTCATCGTCAGCCGAGTCATATAAAAATGTTCATAAGCATTCCTCCATAGGCGTACGTTAGTTAGAAGAGCATCTCGCAAATAGGAAAAGCGTAGAGAGAGAAGAGTTGAGTCGGTTGTTGGATGCCAAGTAAAATAATCTGGTATGGCCGAAAAACAGCAGGAGCGAGAAGCTCTTCTGTGGTACTTGTATAGTAGAAGCGGAGCTGCAAGAAGAGAAGAAGCACCACACCACCATCATCACCACCACTAAAAAGAATGTATCGACAAAGTCGTGGAAGTAAACTCCGGCGAAGCCGATTTGACTTGAGGTCTCAAGATTTACATTCGGATTGGCTAAAAGGAATCCCATGCTTGAATGCTCGAATGAATATGTGTAGGTGCATAATGGGGACGAAGCGGAGAAGAGAGCGAGCGCTCACATTTACTATTCCTATATTTTTTGTTACTCTTCCTTTCTTTTTTTGCTAGCCGGGTTTTCGTCTGTCTTATGATTATTATTCACATATAACATTGTGCGATATGCGTATGGAGCGGAGGTATAGTAAATATTCGCTTTTCTGTCAGGAAGGAGATCTTAGAAAGTTTGCTGACTTGCACACAGAATTTTCCCAGGCTTTAGAAAATATCGAATTTGAGAAGGATCAAGAATTATAAATATAGCTTTAGGTGACTCTTCTACTGGATGTGTAAGTTGTGATGTGTTGATGCATAGATATGATGCCAAAATATTATGAGGGTGTGTAAAGTTAGGTTAGTTAAGAATAACATGGGAGAGAAGTATTAAGAAAGAAAGAAAAAGTTATATTTTCTGAGAAGGACTTCCATAAGAATATTTACTGCATGATTGCTTTCATTCGTCTAAGATTCTTGGGAATGAAACCTGTCTGCTACTTGAGAAAGAAGAGTGCGACGTGTGTATAAGAAAGCTTGGCCTTCCCTCGTTTCCACAATAATCATCGTTTCTGTCAACGTGGAAAAAAATTGCTCGCCTTTTCTTCCACTTTCAGTCTGTAATAAACGTCACAAACGTAGTTTATAGAAAGTGTCTGGAATATTGTTTGCCGGAAAGGAAAAGTCACGGAATGACGGTGCACACTTCTTACCTACATTACATTCTTCATTAACAGGAAGTGTATTTCAACTTGACATGAGAAAAGAAGAAAAGTCAAGAGTAAAAGTTTCTAGCAATGCATTGTATTATTTTAGGTTATTTCTATGTTTTTATAAAACTATCTACTTTTAAAAAGTTGGCAAAAACGACCATAAAAGCAGAATTGTATATTTTTACATTGAAACTAAATCAAAATAAGTCAGTAAAGTAAAAGTAATCAATAATATGAAAGTTGATAACCTAAATTCAACAGGACAAAATCTAATTTCGTATGCAAACATCTGGTAAAAGTTAGGGAAATCAAGTTTACATACAAACTAAAAGATAAAAAGAAAATTATGAAACCCTTAAATTGAGTAATGTTCCAACTTTCAAATTGGGCGTTGCGCTGTGTACGATATGGACTAGGACATGCAAAATATGTATATATTATGAATCAAATTTATTTAAATTCATGGAAATGTTTACTCCAATTATTTCTGCTTTTAAAATGTGAAAGCTTCTATTAACTTTCATCTTTCTTTATAATGCGATGCAATATAATTTTTCAAAGCATATGGAGGAAAATGTAGGTTCAAGAAGGGAAATTCTCTTTCCTGGAAATTTACATAAAAATGACTGAATCCATAAAGGCAAAAGTGATTTCCGATTGGTATACCACGAATTGGAGCGAGCACGCGTTCTCTATTGTAATTTTGGGAGTAATAATTCCAAAGCCTGCTTTTGTAACTTTATTTTTAGTGGTAAAAATCACAACTTAAAAAAGTTTTGATCCCTTCCTTTTCACGTACCATATTATTTTTGAAGGTCTGCTTCTAAAAGTCCGTCACTGAAACGAAGCGAAATATTACAGGGCTTAGCTCACAGTGAGTGATTACAAAGGGAGGCTAAGCAGAATATTATGACTGTGAGGTACACGTGGAGAACCTTTTCGGCAAGTGATTAGGTCATTCAATCCGACCACATCAGAAATTCAAATAAATACTGGCAAGCATAATAAATACGTTTTTATTATCTTAAGTACGCATTCATACACACACATAGAATAGAAAAGAAGCTTGTGTGACTTCTTTGTGATTTCTGCTCAAGTGGAGGAGCGCACTCTCTCTCAACCTCAACTGTTGACAAGAGCTGAAAAAAGAATCTGACAAAAGCTTCCGACACCTCGATAACCCCATGATAATACACAATATTATTCATGTATGTGGAGATATCCAGTGGGCAAAAGCAAATCTTCCTCTACTAAATACACTCGCTGCTTCACAAAGCAGAATAACAATGACCACTTTTGACTCATACTCCATTCACATCACTTACTTTAGCTAGATGCAAGTGCACATCAACTTGCATTAAAAAGAATACAAAAAGAGAAAAACGTCGTCGGGTAAAAAAAAATTGCTGGACGTCATAGGAAAAGACTCCAATAAGCCTTGTGTAGGTCCACTCTAAGTCTGCTCCATCATCATCTTGTGACCTTTCGGAATAAAAAGAACTCTTGGCTTTTGTGTAGCTCTCCTCGCTCGCTCACTCACTCATCCACTTTGCTCGCTCTTTCTCCGTTTTTAAAAAATGGACTTTAAGAGGCTTATTACTAAAGATAAACACAACAACAACACCGAAAAGCATAAAAAGTAAGCTCCCATGAGGAAACGTACACTTACAAGATTTTTTGGACTTGAAAGCAGAGTAAATAATACAGCAGAGACACACAGAAGGAATTATATTTTTCGCCTTTCTAGACACAACATCATTGGATCGGCCGAAAAAGTAAGTAGTTGAAAGGACAGAGATAGAGTTTTGAGACTAGTCTTGAGAGGAGTCTGTGTGTCTCCGCAGAACATAAAAACTTATCTCCTACGAATGTTTTACTGCATTTGGGCTCCTTTCCTACCTACACGAAGCGAACCAACAAAACAAGATGTCTTATAAAAATATGAATTTTTCGACGATTCAAGTGGCACTGAAGAGGGAGAAAAAAGGTCTCTCATATTTCCAAGTATCCATAAATAAATCCAACGAACGAGCAAGCGAAGAAGCGACGCTTTTGAAGATGATGACCAAAAAGACAGGCGAGCATTTTTATACCTTAGGTATTGTATAAATCGGCGAGAGAGCTGAGTAGAGCATTTTAGTAGATGGAAGTGAGTGGAGAAAAAGAAGATTGTGCGAGAAAAGAATCAGAATCTAAATCTAATGCACCTAACCTCCTACAGCGTTGGCTGGCGCAGGGATTGTGATGCGAGGTGATGTAAGTTTTGTCAGACAATATTTATGCGTGTGGCAAAAAAGGCACGGCACCCACACAATCTCGCAACTTCACAACTTACACCCAGCCATTGCATTGGTTGCAAAGAAAGGAAATATACAATAAAATATCGCATGTAATATTACATGAAACTAAAAGATAGATTCAGTCAGATAAATTTACATAAGAAGACGACTAGTGTTTATGTATCCAAGATTGAAGATTGCATAATGTAAGCAAAACAGACAGAGACACTGGCCTAACTTTGCAGCGTGTATAACTCTTAACTTAACTCGGCTCTCAGACTCGTTCGGATTGGAATAAGTAAAGTGAAGAATGGAGTGTTTGCCTTGAACTCCATATTGAATTTTAATATCCTTCTCAGTTCCCAGCTCAATCCACTGCAATCCAGAGTTTAAAAATGCCTTCTCGTTCTGTGCCTAACTTGACACTCAATTTAGAAGCAAAATAAAATAAAAATCTGAATAGTTCTTATAAAAATTCTCACTGGCGACCACTCATATTAACAGACATTTGTTTCATACTTGCAATTGCAATTAAAGCCGGAAATGAAATTGCATAAGTAGCAGTGTCACACAGGTCATCTGCTGATTATCTTTACTTACAAGAAGCAGTTTAAACATATCTAAATTAGGTGCCCTTTACACCAACCCTGTAAAAATTCTCTTTTCTCAAAGTACTCTTTTTACCAGTTTCATACATTAGGGAAAAGATACGTGAGAGACAACACGCTGACGAGCTAATCTCGCTCCATTTCACACTTCATTACACACTACACCTGCATGCAACCTGAAAAGGATTTTGTTGACCCTTTCAGCTCATTTTCATTTTGTCCAGAGGATTGATAAATGATTTACTAAAAATAGCACTCAACGAGAAAACTAATGAGCATCAGACCACGGCCAAAATATCCTAATTACAATACAAGGACAGTTTATGTAGGAGAAAAATAAAAGTGAGAGACAAGACAATAACAGACAAGTTAGCTGAGAGAGACAAGTGTGACCAATTATTACACACGGGAGTAGCGTGTGCTCTACTAATGCCATTGAAGAAATGAGATGGTATTAATGATAAATAATAATTATAATCAAAGACCAACGAGGATATTTAAGAGGAGTTTAAGACGCCAGACGACAGTAGCTGATGCCAGCTGAGATACAGGTCAGAATCCCTAGTCATAATCTAGACAGGATGAGTTGAAGTAGATAAAATAAACGGCTGTCACTGGCCTACGCAAAATAATAAACCATCCATATCCAAGTCCAATTTTGCTCAGACGAAAATTGCACATTTATTTACTTAAATAACCTTTTCAGTAAGAATGACACGCTTGCTTGTCATTAGCCTCTGCCCCTTGTGCAGTATGTAACTCAATGCCAAGAAAAGCTGATGCGGAGTTTAGATAGAAAATGTACCTAAATCTTGATTAGTGAGCTTTATTCGTGTGGTGTGACCTCAGAAAAATAATTTTAATAATGTTGATTGTTCTTATCTACTCCTGACGAAGAATTAAAAATAAATTCGAAAGCTTGAGTAAACGACGATTTTTCTACATTCATCAACCCATCAGTTAATTCAAAA